>VDFB02350588.1:0-68671 GCA_007258455.2 Sequoia sempervirens
CATGAATTTCTGAGGGCGCCATCTACATTCCTAAGCTGAAGTCGATTAATGTATCCAGGTCTGATTAATTCCATCTGCTATATTTTGTAGTGTGTGGACTCTTAGGTGTAATAGTTAATTGTGCTAAGTCTTGGGTGGGACGCCTCAACCTAAAGGGTTATAGTTGTATTTTTGTCATGTAATGCTCAGAAAATTACATGTTCATTGTTGTTACTGCCAATATATTATTTCTGTATTGTAATCAGTTCTGGAAATTATGCTTTAGCAGCCTTAAGGGTTGGGCCTTGAAGTTGTTCATCAAACCAGTATGGCCTTGCATTGAAATGTCATTACTGTGCACACAAACTTGCATAGACAACTTGTAATCAGCTTATCTTGCTCAGAAATTAGTGTTATTTCTGCTGTGTCTCTTATAGTTGTTGTTTATGAAATTCTGTTTGTATTATGCCCAGAAAAAAAATGTCTTAAATGGCTGTCATAGCATCCACTGTCATAAACATATCATGTGTTGCACTATCAATGAATTTTGGAGGGCTGATCTGGTCTTAGTAGTGTGTAATATTGTCTTCAAATGGTCACTTTGAATATATAAGGTCTGAGTGTAACTTCTGGGCTATATTCACATTCTAGTAGTTCTTGTTTTTACCCAGAAGGGTCCATCTATAAGTCTGAAATACTATTACTGATAATGAACTGTTATTTCTGTTAACGGGTACATGATATGTCACAATTCTGAGACAACAGATCTATGTTCATTGCTTTCAGTATATAGTTCATTTGCACTAATATTATATGTATTTAATCAAGCCATGAAGCAGAAATCAAAAACAGATTCTTGCATATTCAGGAAGTATTTTGCATGCAAAGTGTTTGACAAAAATGTCAAACAACTCAAATTGAAAAATTCAAGGCAACTTAGGTAAGGGACTCTACAAAGGATGGTACTATTTGTCTCGATGGTAGCAAACAAAATTCAAACAAATTGATGGCAAAAGTGAATAGTGAACTACAGATATACACAAACCCATTTCCGTCGCATTTGGCTAACATGATTGTCGATCCCATCGATTCTCTCACTCAGCCTGAGGCCTATGTCAACATGGTCACAGTTACTTCTACCACACAACCCATGCCCAGTTCCCCGGATGTGACATTCACGTCGTAGGACTTGCCCTTAAACAACAATCCCTCACCTCTCTATACTCCTGCTCGCCTCAATGGTAACATTGTAATAGGAGTCTTATTAGACCCCACAAGTTGAGTGAATGTTATCATGGAAGAGATGTTGTGACTTAACTCATTACATAGAAAAGAATACGAAGAAGCAAAATCCACCATCTATACACACGATGGTCTTTGTCTAAAACCATATGGCTTGATAACTTTGTCTGTCTCGGTTGGACCTAGGGTTGTTGACACAATTTTTGATGTTATTTCGGAGTTAGATTTGTTTAGGATGAAGTTAGGCATACCTTGGCTAGCTTCCATGAATGAAATTTCCTCTATTATTCATAAATGTCTAAATTTCTCCCATGAAGGTGTCATGCACATAGTGCATGACACTGGATACTAGCCTCTGGTGTCCTGTGGGGGATATTCGCTAGACCACTTTTGGCCTGCCTTGATTGGTCTGCTTCCTCCAAGAATAGACCTACTTTACAAAATCTACATAAAGTACAAGACCAGGGACAAAGGAAAAACAAAATTGGCTCTTCCTGTAGCACAACAATTGGTTGCCTCTCCTTCCCGAAAATGAAAGGAGAAGCTTTCCTCCTCTTAGGATGACTCGTTCGCTCCCCTCTCTTGAGAGGAGTATTGAATGAGCAAGCCTAGATTTTACCCATCAAGTCTAATGATCCCTCCTTGGCATAGACACAAGATCAAGATATTAGACCTCCCTACTAAACTGCCTGGACCTTTGGTACTACCTGTATGGTAGAGGAAAAGACCCCCATGGAGAGTCCTCTTTGTCTCGACCCCCGTGGCCTCCTACTGCTCCTGCTCCAAAAGCAATGAACGAGAAGAGACCTATTTCTAAGGCACTTGAGTCGACTCCCCCTACTGTTTCTCAACCTGCTCCTCCTGCTATCATTCAAGAGTCCATTCCTCTGTCGGAAACGGTTGTAGTGGACACTCCCATGGCTGAGCAGGATCTCTTTGTTCCTTCGCAGCCTTTGGCCTCTAGTTCAAAGAGTCGCAGAAACCACCTTGCACGCAAACATAAGCGTCGACGAAAGGCTCTCATGGATGAGTAGGACACCTTACATAGAAAGGAAGAGGAGACAACCGCCATGTATCAGGGCTTCCTGTCGCATCCTCCCCTCTCCTCCCTTGCTTCCATTCAAACCAACTCTGTATTGCTTCCGGCTTCTGTTGTGAGTGTGAATGCACCTGACTCTAAAAAGGTGTAGCTTTTCATCGCTCCTTCGATGGAGCCACCTCTATTGATGTCCCTTTCGGATGTCCAACCTTTCCCAAAACCTGTAGATATGACTGTTACTAATTTTTTGCTTCCCACATAAATTAGTGAAGTTTTAATGCTGGGGTATAAATTTTTTGATGTTTTGACATCCTTTGAGCATCTACTTTCTAAGTGAAGGATTTTATAGGAACTAATTTACCAAAATTATCCAATAGTTTCAGTGAAACTATTGAAAAATCCAAACAAAGCAACAAATATACTTCATTTAGAAAATAGCATTTAGAGTATGTTATGAAAAGATGTTATTTTCTGCAATGTTCATTGGTGTTGATTATCAAAAAAGAGTTGCAATTCTGGAGCAAGGTATTTTGAGATTATTACTTCATTTGATTATAAAACATGTGCTTAAAACAAATTCATATTAGTTATTTCAGATTATGTAATTGAGAACAAGTTCAAATGGAGACACAAGTCATTACATATTTTGAAGCAATTGATATATTAATAGCCATTGTTTTTGTAACCCCACACAAGTTGTGGGTATGACTAAGTTGATTTAAATTCAACAATAAGCATAAATCATACATCAGATGATCAATTAAGAAAGAAAAACACATAAGAGGAAGGTCATGTCCAATATTGCCTTAAGGGTTGATGTAGGGTTGATTCTCCAACTTGATCTTTAGTGTCTTTAGCTCCTTTGATCCTGAGTTCCAGATGTGCCTACAATTGATTGATAATTTTGTTAGAGCTCAGGTCATGAGATCTAGTTACATGCTTATCAATAGTTATATGATTTGTAGTTATTATCAAATTAAATCAACTTAATCATTATATGAGAGATAAATGAAAAATGTCAGATCAAATCATCAAGAGAAATCATTGAATTCACTATTTTTTCTAATTTGTTTGTTTCATGTGCAGATAAAGGAAAAGTAATGTTGTTGTTCATCAAATTACTACATGAGTGGTGGAAAATGTGGCTCCCTCAAGGGTTGAGCCCAACTCATAATAATGGCATAAGAATAGTATGAAGGAAAATCAATTAAAGCCATTATATCAGCATTTCTACAAGTGAATAGTCAAGTCTCCATGCCCTTACATTTCAAAGGAGAGTTTCAAATCTGAGATATGAAGATACCCTGAAGATACCTATTAGGCTTGTGCATGACAAGGGGTCTTAAATAAAGTTCAAATAACAACAATGCTATAAATTAAGTTCATTTTCTAAATGCATTGTCTGTGAATACAAGGGGATACTATTTTTAAATCAATGAAGGACAACAAAGTATCATTTGCAGTACCTTTGTATCATGGAAAGAGATATACAATGATAAAAAGCATTCATACAATATCTCTTTTACACATAAATTATGAAGCTTATGAAATACTCAAAAGAATAAGAAGGCCTTGCATATGTTTTTATATGTTTGGAACAATGAAGAGTGTAAGCTACAGGAAATTTAATATGCAGTGAAAAATGGAGGTAAATGCAACTGCACGAGAGTACATTGTTCTTTTATGCATCGAAGCTATCTAGGTCTTCTGAAAAAAGAGCAAGATACAAAGAGAAGAGGGGTTTTTAAGTCATTACAAATCCAGAAAGATAAGATGCCTGAGCACCAATGGCCACAGCTTGTAAGTATCTTCTTCTCAAAATACAAACAAACTAATTTGAGGGTTTGTTTTTCTATCAAATGCAGAGAAAAGATTTGTTCTTATTGGCTGATGAAAGGCAATCTACAAGAGAAACAAATACAAATATTTGAGCTTTTCTGTTGTTTCAAGAACACGAATGAAATACTTGCCCAACTAGTTGTTCTTGTTCTTCAATTTCTCTGCCTGAAAATACTTTTATAAAAGCATGGAAAGAGTTCCTAATGGTGTCCATGGTGGCCAAATAATGGAGATATCAAAAAAGTATGGAAAAGATAAGGAAAAAAAAAAAACATTAGAATATGCATGGTCGTGGCCTAAAAACTCCAAAATGGCTTCAAAAATTGGAGAAAATTCATCAAATTTGTGGCGATGGAAAACTTACCACTTTTTCCTTCAAAAATCTGCCAGAAAATCCTCTTTGAAGCTAAGAAAATCAGCATGGAGGTCACTTGGCAAGAGCTCGATGAAAACCTATGGCGGCGACCAACAAACATAACTTCCTTTCAAAGCATAATGAATAAAATGAAATGAATGTTTAGGGCTTAGAAACTCTAAATGGAATTCGATATGGTCAAAAGGATTTTTTCCTTTAAGTTTTTTTTGAAAACTTTATTCTCATATTCCATGTGTGGCATATTGATTATGCCCTATGATTTTTTAATGGTCTTTTTGAAATATCTCATAAGACTTAGTCATTTTAAGTCTTTTGTTTTTGGTTAAAAATCTTTTATTTTGCATTAAAATTCAAATGTAAAAATTTATTTTGAGTGATTTATAAATCACTTCTAAATAGATGTTATTTATTAAATGCAAAATAGAGATACAATTTTCAAATAATGAGATAGGCCTTTATTATTTGTATTTGATTCAAAAATGTAAATCTTTATTTAAGTGATGGAATATAAATCACTTCAAATAAAAGATATTTGAAATGCAAAAGTAGAGATACCATTAAATGTTGATGGGAGATTGTCAAAAAGAAGTTGCTTTAAAGCTTTAAAGCTTTGCATGGATCATGGGAGAAGCTGAGTAAATTTTGCCAACATGTGGAGTGAAATCAGGGAGATTTGGTCACTTCACCTTCAGTTAAGAGTCCAGATTGATGGAGCTTCAGTCAAGGAGCAATTTAAGGCAAATAACAACTTGTTACATTTAGTTACAACCCTATTTTGGAGAGATTTTCAATTGCATACGACCCATGAGGTTTTTTTGAGATTTACAACTCTTGATGATTCTTGGAGGAGTTCTCTTTCAGTTACTTGCTTGATTTGAGGAAGAGAGTGGACAACACATATTTTCTTGGAGCCAAAATTCAAAGTTTGAATTTTTGGAGCCTTCTCTATAAGTCTTTCTTTTCTCTCACTTCTTTCTCTAGTTTTGAGTTTGGTGGTTGTAGTAGCAGATTATCCATTCTTTGTAACTCATTTCTTGTGAGTTCTACAGATTTGTAATGCAAATATTTCCTAGTTTTCAATAAAGAAGCTCATTTTCCTTCTCAGACCTATCTTGTGCAAGTATTGTGTGTAAGCCTTTAGGTTAAAATTTTGTGATTTCCATGAAATCCTTGTTTTAATCCTATTACTTCAATGTCTTGTTCAGGTCTAGTATGTTATAGTGCAAGTCATTGACGGTGTTTCTTTCATTTGTTGAATGCTTGTTATGAAAACATTGCTATTTTCTTTCAAACAAATTTCAGTCATAGAAGCCTTTCAGATGAAATATTTATGCAAAACATACTAGATTGAGTAGTGAATCTTTTTAGTTTCATTTGTTGAGTAATCTTGTGAGATTTTAGAAGTAGATTCAAATCATTTATCAGTTGGTGAATCACCTAGTAATCCATTTTTTTAATTTTCTCATTATTCTTCTTACCTTTTCCTCTGTTAAAAGCCAGTATTTACAAGAAATATCCAAGGGAATCCAGCTCATAACCTGGAGGTCTACCCTCATTATAGGATACCCACAACCTTAGAGTAGTCCAATGTTGCATGGGATTTTAAGAGTTTTTCAACTTGTCTTTGGGGAAAATCCCTGTGTTAACAATGACAAACACCTCGGTCATATCTACTACGGTTCCCTCCTCTTGCTCCACAAATTTTTCCTCGTCTATGGGGAGTTCACATCCCCCAATGGAGAAAAAGGTGGAGAGTGGTCCTTCCAGCAACAAAGGACGTAAGCAGAGCCTACCTTCTCTGAAAGGTGGTCTCACATTGACTTGTTCTATCCTAGTGATGGAACCAGTCCCAACTTCTCCTGAGTTTGTCACCACTCCCGAATCACTCAATGAGCCCAATGGTGAATCTTGAGCACAACCTTCTTCGTCTATTGAGGTGAAACATGGAACTCCTATTAAGTGCATGTTTAATTCTTTGGATGAGGTTTCGGCCTTGTCGATGATCTTCACGAAGTCGCTGACCTTAGCTCAACAAGAGCTTGGTGGAGAGGACCTTGCGGGGCCCTCTTCCTTAGCCCTTGTTGCGGGAGGGTCGGATGCTCCTCCTCTTAACATTCCACCATTTTAGGCTCATCCTCCTTCCCCCTACGATGATCTAGAGTGGGAAGAGGACGACCTCTTGGTCGATCAGTGTTAGGGGGAGGCCCCTTCTTTATCTTTAGATTAGATATGTGTGTGTATTGTGATGTGCTCCCCCATGATCGTGCTATGTGTTCCTAGATGACCCTTATCACCCCTATTGGTGCTTGGATATAGGCATGGTTTTTGTGTCGTAAGCCTTCTTCTATTTGTATCATCATTCTTCCATGTTTGTGACTTGATTTTCGATAAATTGGGGACGATGCAAAGTCAAGCATTTAGGATTCCCTTCCATGTTGACCCAATTTTTAATTTTTACTTTTTCTTCTTGTGCATTCTTCACATGGTCTGATATAGTAGGGGGTTGATGACAGTTCATTTCATATACTATTACTATACATATATATATATATATATATATATATATATATATATATATTTATGAGCAATTTTGACCCCGAAATATCAAGCTACCCCTATGCCCCTTGTTCGTGTTATCTTTTCTCTTTTTCTTTTCCTTTATCTTCTCTCTTCTTTGCTTGATTTGTCCCTCTCATGTGTGACAATGCCACTTCTTCAACACTTTGATTTTCAGAAAACACATTCATTTCCAACGAATCTTTTCTTGAGAGTCTTCACAAACTTCTTTTCAAGAATCACATTCTTAACTTGAAACCCTAATGGAATGTGTTTCCTTCATCATGGGTTCATAAAGAAAGAACTTGAGAACCTTCCTTCAAAGTGGGAATAACTTTGATCTTCCCCTCGCGTGGGTGCGTATTCTTCCTTGATGAAGTGAACATCTTTCAAAATGATTCCTTTTTGATGAATTGATTCGAGAAAGAAAACATTTGCTTTTGAACAATGCATCCCTTGAGTGGACCCCTTCTTCACGCCGAGTTCCTGAGGGACCCCTTTGAAAGTCTTCCAACTTGTTGGTAGTCTACGCAATTGTTTGCCTACTTTCCTATGTGGCCGCTTTTTGACATGTTCTATTTGCAAGTAAACATGTTGCTTTACGGATGCGCCTGTGAAGCCACTTTTTGACTCTGTGGAGTCCACTTTCTTGGGTTTCCTCCATATGAGAGATCCATGTGGATACCTCCCTGCAGGTCTGTGGGCCTATAGGGAACTTCTTCTGAGCTTCCTCCATGCGAGAGATCTTGGAGGTCGCTACCCTACAGGTCTGTGGGTCTATAGGGCACTTTTCTTTGGGTTTCCTTTATGTGAGAGATCTTGGAGGACACCTTCCTTACAGGTTTGCAGGTTTGTAAGGAACTTTCTCAACTTATTCCATGTGATATATCTTGGGGGATGCCTCCCTGTAGGTCTGCGGGTCTGTAGGGCACTTTTCTGGGTATCCTCCATGTGAGATGTCTTGGGGGACAACTTCCTTGCAAGTCTGCGGGCCTATGAGGCGCTTACTTCTCGGGCTTCCTTCATGTAAGAGATCTTGGGGGTTGCCTCCTTGTAGGTCCGCAAGCCTATAAGGCACTTTCATTCTTCAGGTTCATAGTTTTGCGGGGCTATGAAGTTCTTTGCTTGTCCTGCACTCTCGAGTTCACTAGATCGCGGTCTGCTTCCTCGATAGTTCAGGTATACATTTCTAACCTTACTACTTCTTCGATCTACTTTACCAAAGCACTCATCAGTATTCATGCTCACCAAAGTGGGGGAAAAATGTATAGGAGTGAATTTTCACCCCTTATGCAAATTCCCCTTTTACCCTTCCTCACTTTAGAAAACCAAATTCAAAGGCTAAATTCCACATAAGCCTACTGCCCTCATTCCACTTGGCATTCATTTTGTGCATCAGTAGAGGAATAACTATCAGGGATGCTCATGCAACATGTAGACATCCACACAACGCACTTAAGTCCTTAGCAGATTCCTACGTCTGAAGCCTGCAGAGGCGTTACACTTCCCATTGGAGGTCGATTGTAACACCCTCTTCGACTAACTGACCCGAATATGGTCATTTTCTTCATTCTTTCCTTCAAATTCACTCTTCATTCCTTCATTTAATCTCTTCAAGCATCCTCTTTTGCATCCTCTTGCATTCTCAAGCACTTTTAGCAACACTTTGCACTCCATAGCAGCAACAACACTCTGTCAACTCAGTAGAGCAACTGTGGAACAAACACCATTGTAGCAGAGGCTTGAGTCCTCTCATTTTATCCTCCATTAGCTAGTGAGTTCTTGGTGGAGGTGGTAAGCATTCTAATCCTCTCCTCTACAATTTGGTTGGGTAGCACCTTACTGTTTTGTAGTGCTTTTGTGTTCTTTACTTCATTTCATTCTTTATCATATATTTCTTCATTGCTGCAAACTTGGTTGTCCACGGAGGTGGAAACACCAAAACAGGGATCTGACTGAGGCAGGCCCCTATATAGCCCCAACAAATTTCCCTCTTTCTTGTGTGCAAGTGGAAGTATACTTGGAGCTAGCTGGCGAGCAGTCTCTCTTGTGAGATCATTCTTGTCACCCTAGCTTTAATCTACTTACTTTATCATATGCGTCTATATATTTCTTACTTCATAGTGTTATGTTGTTCCCTTAAAAACCATTAGCTAGGCCGTTAGCCTATTTTCTAGTGGTTAACCTTTCCTTTTTAGTCCTTTGGTTGTATGAACGCTAGCGCACCTGAGAGATGCCAACACGTCACACTGTCGTTCTGGAACCGCGCTTTCGTCCCCAAGAAAAGAACTACCTGAGGCACAATGTTGAACCCAAAAACTGGCTCGGCTAGCCCCATTCCGAGTTTCAGGTTTGCAGAGTGGTTGAAGGACCTCATAGTCCTCATCATTCTCGTCCCTCATTTCAAAACACTCTTTTAACCTGAGGTAAGTGAGGGCAGCCTTCTGCTCTTGGCTCTTCGTGACCTGAGGCCTTGAATGTGGTTGGTCCCCCTCTCTTACATTATGTTAAATAAGATAGTGGTGTGTTTGATGATGGCGAATCAAACTATCTGAATGAAGGAAGTGATGAATGATTGTTCATGGATTTAAATGTTGGAACTAATTCTACTAATCTTGAAAGATGTATGAAGAAAATTTCCCCAGAAATAGGTTATAGTATTGAAGGAACTATGTTGGATGCCTTTCATGCAAGAGAGGAGAGGAACTACTGGATAATTGATAGTGGATGCTCAAATCATATGATGGTGGTATTGTTAAGTTTCGTGATGATACACTTGATAAGATCTATCGAAAAGGTTCAATTAGTTTTGATGGCAAGCATAAGATAAAAAAATGTTCTTTATGTCAAGGGTCTCTGGCATAATATTCTCAATGTAGGACAAATGTGTAACAGAGGATACAATTTGGTGTTTCAAGATGATGATTGTGAAATCATAAAAGGAATCTCTAGAACATTGGTTGTAGTAGGAACAAGGATAGAAGGAAATTTTTATCAGCTCAAAGGTAGTGGTGTTAAGTGCTTTATGTCTCAAATCAATGAAAGTTGGCTATGGCATAGAAGAATGGGTCACATCAATTTTGATAGCCTAGTGAAGATAAACTCTACTCAAGTTGTGAGAGACCTGCCAATATTATAAAGCTAGTCAATGAAATGTGCAAGGAGTGTCAATTTGGAAAGTAGAAAAATAAGAGGTTTAGAACTAAGGAATATTCTACTACAGGACCTTTGGAGTTGGTGCATACAAATCTATGTGGACCTACCAAAATAAGAAGTTCTCAAGGTGACAGGTATTTTATGTTGTTGATAGATGATTACTCTAGAATTACTTGGGTGACATTTCTCAAAGAAAAATAAGAAGCTCTAGATAAGTTTAAAGCATTGAAATATATGGTTGAGAATGACATGTATTTGAAAATAAAATGGTTGAGATCTAACAGAGGTGGTGAGTTCACCTCCAATGAGTTTAAAAACTTTTGTGAAGATCATGGGATAAAAAGACATTTATCAACTCCTAGGATTCCTCGGTAGAATGGTGTTGTGGAAAGAAAGAACAGTTCAAGAAGCAACAAGAACCATGATGAAGGAATCAAATCTGTCAAAAGTCTATTGGAAAGAAGATAGTCATACTGCAGTGTACATTCTTAATAGAGGACAAGCAAGAGTGAATATTTAAAAGACTCCCTATGAACTATGGTATGGAAAACCTCCTACTGTGAAATATTTCAGAGTGTTTGGAAGAAAATGTTATATTGTAGACATGTATTTTGTATGCCTATACTCATTGGCCCAGTCGAGGTTTCATATAGATATTGTGATTTTGCATATCTTATCACACTGATGATGTACTCTCCTTTTTGATGATGATATATATGATATATACCTTCTTCGGTTTCATTCTCATTTTATGCTCATGTGATGATGATATATGATGATGTATGTCTATGATGTGAAAATGTATGCCCCATACATGATGATCTTTATTGTTTTAATATCATCATGATGTACGTTGCCGTTATTCGTGGATGTATAATGGTACTAATGATATTGCTATACAAATCTCACTTTGAAGAAATGTTGATGATTTGAAATAGAAGTGTGATGCTAATTAGAAGAAATTATTGATAGATAGAAATATGATGTTAATTTAGAAGAAATATTAATGATAGAAATATGATGTGATTTAGAATAAATGTTGATGGTGGATAGAAATATGATATTGTTAGTAGTGATGAGTTGATTTTTCTTTGCTTTAGAGACTTTGCAGTTTGAACAATCCATTTTGATATAGCAAATAAAGATGATGCACTAGGGTATTAATGACCAAGGTGACTTTGTATTTATTGCATGGACTTTGACTCTACAAACAAGGAGTATTCTTGCTCATACCAGACATACGAAAACCTTGTTAGAGTGTATATGTGAGAAGCTTTAAAAACATGTCGGACCAGTAACACAAGAGGTATTAAGAACCTAACATGTGACTGTTACACGAAATGTTTCAAAGATGACTTCCACACACAGAACAAAAGCAAGTATTTGCCATGGTAGTATAACAAGACTATCCACAAACAGCAAATCGAAATGACGCTCAATTGCCCCCATTCCTTCTTCTCTAAATCCTTATGGACATCCTTGAGAGATCCTGGGAATGAGTCAATAATGTAAATCACAAAAACATAAGACAACAAAAAGATAAAACAATGCCATTATATCATTTGCCATATTTGTTTGGAGTGGGTCTATTATCCGATGTTGATCATGTCTATCGTAGGAATGGATCTGTTAAGACATATCTCAAGATGTTGTTGGGTCTTGTCAAAAAGATATGCATTTGATACTTAGCTTTGTTTTAGTTCAATTTTGCGATCAAATTCTTCTGCGATTTTTTTTTTGAAATTTCTAGCCGTTGATGTTTGCTTTGTTTGTTTTGTTTGTTTTGTCAAAGGATGAGTGTGACGGTCTGTTTATTATGGGTGATGTTTTATTGCGAATTGTGATGGCGGACATGGGTTTTTTTATTTTTCTAAGTTTTATGATGTTATTTTTGACATTTTCTGGGGACTAACCTAGGGCCTCAGGGGCTCATCAAAGATAAGCCTTGCCTACGTTGTACACGCAAAGGCTCGTAGTTCACTTGGTTTGAGTGTTTTTGACCTTTTATGTTTTGTGAATGTTTTTGGATTTTGTATCTTTTGACTAATTTGAAATAAAGCATGTTGGAAACCTAAGGGGACTATCCTAGGGTCTTGGGGGTCAATTAGCCTTGCCTGCGTTGTACATGCAAAGACCACGTAGTTCAACCGTTTGACTCAAAGCATAAATTGTTTTTGGGTAAACAACATTGATAATCTAGATTGATATTCCACTTCCGTGTCTAGAGGATATGTTGTGGGAAATCTACTTGAACTAGCTATGAGGTTCAAGCAAATGTTGATATCTTAGATTGTTTGAGTGAAGGAATAATCCCACAATTTTGTTTTGTTTTTGATGTTTTTCAAATGTTTTTGTCCTTTTTGTTGTTTTGAATGTTTTTTTGTCTTTTTTGTATCTTTTGAATGTTAATTGTCCTTTTTGTATCTTTTGAATTTTTTTATTTTTATTTTTTCTATGACCATGATAGGATACTTAAAGATCTAACCCATGACTACTATTTTGACATTTCCCCCAATTGTGGACAAGACGACTTTCCTTAATCAGTGACAAGCCATGGTTGGATATCTTGTTATATTATGAATGGGTGGATGTTATGGATAGTACAGATAGAAAATGATGCAAGTTTATTTAAACATAGCGCCTGTTTGCCAGGTTTTCACTATGGTACCTATTCTAAGAGCACCACAAAGTGGTTTTCACTCAAAGAATGTTTTATTTCTCTTTACTATTTTTTCTTTCTTTTTTATTTATTTGTTTTGTATTTTTTATCCTTTTTTTTTTTTTTGGATTTTACCCTTTTGCCTAGGGTGTAAGATATTGCCAACTTGGATTGATATTTCACTTTTTTTTTCTAGAGGATATGTTGCGGAAAATCTTACTTGAACTAGTTGTAGGGTTCAAGCAACTATTGATATCATAGAATTTTCAAGTGAAGGAATAATCCACGTTGTTGGTATCTTTGAAGGTTACCTTGGTAGTGTGTTGATGATACACCTTGTTGATGGTACGAATTGTTTTGAAGGCTACCTTGGTAGTGCATTGGTGAGATACCTTGTTGATGGGATGAGCTATTTTGAAGGCTACCCTAATAGTGCATTGGAGGAGTACCTTGTTGATGGTACAAATTGCAAAGGGTACCATGTGGCACACCTTGTTCTTTGAATAATGTTTGGATCACAATGTGAGCTAGAAGACATAGATCAAGATTTATTATGAAGCAAGATGTAAGTACATGCCTCCAGTGTCTAGCAATGTAGGTGATGGATTAGCTTGTGATAGGATAACATGTTTGGATAGAGTATTCCCCCTTGGACAATGGCTCATGGCTCAGATAATGTTGGATAGGATAGGATCAATGATATTGACCCATGTCAAGATGTTTTCCATAAGCAAGTGTAAAGTATTCACCAAACATTTGTCAAGATCAAGACACGTTGGATTGGGATAAAAATGGATGGGATTTTATTATGGATGAGTTGAGATGCATCCCCTTGAAATGGCGCACATAGATGCTTGATTCTACACATGACGCATGTTTTCCAGGTTTTCATCATGGTACTTGTCCAAAGCGCCACCATAGTGGTTTTCACTAGAGGGCGATTTTTCTCTTGACTATTTTCTTGATTTTTTGTTTCTTTTTATTGATTTTTGATGTCACACAAGACACCTATTTACCAAGTTTTCATCATGGTGACAATTTTTTGCTCATGTTTGAACCACCTGGTGGTGCTGATGTAGATGTTGTTGGTGCCGATATGGTTGTTGTTGTTGTCATGACGTGCCAACGATATCTTGCTTGGAGGAGTTATTTTGCTAGGATACATGCGCTTGAATGTAACCCCTGATAATTTGTATCTTCCTTGTTGATACCAGAGTTAACCTTACCTTGATATGCACATCGTGATAGAGTTCCCTTAGAGTCCTTATGATAAAGAGTTGCTGCCAACACATGGTCAATGTGAGATTTGGATATCATGGATGGCGAAATGTGTTGAGGGCTATGATTTTTAGATGGATTGGTCGATAGTTTGGAACCTTTAACTCTCCAAACTTGGGATGATGAGAAATGATCGGTGGATATAGAGATTTGATTGTGACCAACATCTTGATATACCTTGTAGGTCACTCTTGAAGCTTTCTTTTGCATTGTTGGACTTCTTTGATGGATGAACTTCCCTTTTTTATTTTGCCCCATAGTTTCTCTGACTAATGGAGTTTGATAGGGATGATTTTCTTGCTTTTGCTTTTGTATCCATTTGAATCTTTCTTGTCCATTTTTTTTGTTGATTCTTTTCCTTCAATGATTTGTTCCTTTCTTGGGTATAGCTTTTTCTCTTATTGTTGGTCCCAATGAGAGGGTGGAAATATGTGTGGATGATGATTCATGATATGGCTATTTGTAGCGTTGGTAGAAATTTCATCATAAGGACTCTTTGTGCTCTCCATGTTAATGCTTGCATTAGATAATGTTGCCCCCAATATTATAGAGGTGTCACTAATATGTTTAGATCCCTTATTTACTGAATAACCAAGATCTTGATGCTTAGGATTGCAAATAGTTTGCACTGGTGCTAAGATACCCTGTTCATGTAGGCACGCTCCTCTGTCTTGATAACTCATCTATTGAGAAATATGATATGTCTTACCTTGGAAACAAGGTGCTAATTCTTCTCTGCTATGTTGTGGATCTTCAAATGTGATAGCTTCTTCACTGATAGGATCCTTCATAGGTGGGATAACTTCTTGATTGATATTTTCAACTTGATCCCGTGAAATATCATATTTTGATGGCCCTTCAAAATATATCAGTGCTCCTTTGATTGGTGTATACCCACTGCTTTGCTTCTCAGAATTGTCCATTATCTTTGTTGGATTTAGGATATTGTACTCCATATTTTCATGCTTGATGTCTTCAACCTGCTTGGAGGGTGTTTCTAATTTCAATTCTTCTTCTTGATCACTTTCTGATAGGTCTATAGATTCTGTTATAACTTGATCATGTGTACAGATGTGAAGAGTAGGTGACTCTTGTTCCATGGTAATGATATCAAGAGTATGAGACTCTTGTTTTGGAGGAAGATCATCTACATGTCCATTAGGAGTAAGCATCTCATGGGTAGATGTATGTGTGATTGGCATATGGATGTGTTCTTTTGGAAAGCCTTGGATGTCTTGGAAGATATCTACCAAGTCATTGTAGTATTTTGATAATAGGGATTCTTGATCTTGACTCTGTGTGGTATTATCTTTGACATGCTTTGGTTCACATTCTTGACATGGATCAATTTCAAAGAAAGGATTTTCTATAAAAGATCCTTGGATTTCCTCAAATTGTGGGCATATGGGTGATAGCTCTTGGCTTAGCTTTTCTGCATTGGGTATAAGTGTTGGCTTAGGAGTCTCTTGATCATCAATATGTACTATCATGAGGTTGGATGATGTCAATATATTTTGAACTAGATAATTGCTAGAGTTGGGTGATTTATTTTGATCATGCTTGGGACTAAACTCTTGATGTATGTCTTCTTGCTCACTGGATGATGTAGAGACATTGTCAATGTGAACAGTGATAGATAGCTCTTGATCATTACTTTCAACTCTTGAGGTTGAGACATTATCATTGTTGTCCTTGGT
Source organism: Sequoia sempervirens (assembly GCA_007258455.2). Taxonomy (NCBI): domain Eukaryota; kingdom Viridiplantae; phylum Streptophyta; class Pinopsida; order Cupressales; family Cupressaceae; genus Sequoia; species Sequoia sempervirens. The sequence continues at coordinate 15,822 of VDFB02350588.1, forward strand.
AGATGGCCCTTTAATAGCTATTTCTCCTTGATCAATGATGTCTTGGATAATATTCTTTAGTGTAGCACATCTATTCGTTGTGTGACCCTTGATTTTATGGAACTCACATTGTTCATACTTGTTATACCAAGGGAGTTTAAAGCTTGGTTCACCATAAATTGGATTATCATTGATCTTGATAAGTTCCTGTTGTAATAGTTCATGCATGATTACCTCTAAAGTTTCTCCCTAAGGGGTGAATTTTCTTTCTCGTTGGTAATCTTTCCTCTATGGTTTTTCTTGATTGATTTGCTTTTTATTTTGTTGAACTCCTTGATACGACAATTGAGGTACATTTTGATATTGCACTTTAGGTATGCTTTGGTGTTGCATAACTTCCTGATATTATGGATCTTGGAAGTGTTGTTGATGTGGATATTGAGGTGTTTGTGGAATGATGCCTTTTTTTTTTTGGATATGTAATGTCCCAACCTTGAATAAGGCGTTGATTATATGTTGTATTTCATTTTCGTTTAATCTCCTCAAGATCTCTCTCAATTTTATCTAGGGCAATTTGATATTCTTGATTTATTCCTTGATCGTGATTTTGAAATCCCTGATGTTGTTTCCCTATTTGATGTTGTGGCCCTTGATAAGAGTAATTTGGGTAATAGATCGACATGTTTCGGGGATCTTTTGATACTCAATACCCTATCATAAGGTCACTTGGTTTATATCCTCATCAGTCTCTTCTACTGTTTGTGGTGTTTGTTGGTGGGATCCTATCACTTCTTTTGTTGGCTTCCATGTTCTTTCTGTGTTGTTATGTCGTGGTTGTCATAAAAAACTTGGATCTCAAGGTAGGGAAAATGGTGCTAGACCTCTAAAGTTTTCAAATCCAATGTTGACCTAAATAAGAGGGTAGATTTAGGTATGTGAATCTGGTTTTCCTCTCTAGAGAAGTTCAGTATCGTGAAAAAGACATGGGTTTTGACCAAAAAAGAACATGTACAAATCTAGATTGTTCCTGCAAGCACGTCTATAAATTTTTTCCACCAGTTGGTTTTTGTTTTTGTGTAGTGTTGCAAGGTGTTTCCTAGGAGCTTTTAGTTTAAGATGTCAAAGTTGAGAATAACGACGTGTAGTCTTTACTTTGGGAATCCTAACTCTGCGTGAGATCATGGATGAATAAGGATGTTTATTGCCAAGCGGGGGGTGTTAATACGGGTCTCTCAACTGCTATGTCTTATTTCTCTTCTTCTTTGTCTAAGATGATGGATGGAGTGAGAAATTGGTGGGGTGTTTCATTTTTCTCAAAAATGAACATTCTCAAACTGCTTATGATGTCGGTTTGTGTACCTTCAATATGTGCATTACCTGGTTGAAAGATTGGTGTGGCTAGCCCTAGTTGTTGAACGGGAGTTGTGGGTCTCCAGATGATCATAAGGTATGATGGTGTTGTGAGGTGGTTTATGGTGTTAAATACCCTTTCATAAGGTCACTCAATACCTATTTCCAGGAAAGAGGTAGTAACATGGGTCTTCCAACTGCTATGTTTTCCTTTTCTTCCTCTTCATTTAAGATGATGGATGCAGTGAGAAATTGGTGGGGTGTTTCATTTTTCTCAAAAATGAACGTTCTTAAACTGTTGATGATTTCGATTTGGGAACTTTCAATGTGTGTGAGGCTAGGTTGAATAATAGGTGCTACTAGGCCTGGTTGTTGAATGAGAGTTGTAGGTCACCAAATGGTCATAAGGTGTGGTGGTATGAGGTGGTTTGTTATGAAACTCAAAAACCCTAAAGTTTGAGTGTTGTTGTGGAATGTAGCTACTTTTCAGAAATAAAAAAGCTGAGGGATTAGGATCAATATTCCACTTCTTGTTCTAGAGGATATGTTGTGGGAAAGATACTTGAACTATCTATGAGTTCCAAGTAACTGTTGATATCATAGACTTTTTGAGTGGAGGAGATCCTAATGTTCTGTTGGATTTTGATTTCAGATAAGTAGTATGGGAATAAAAATATTGTGAGTTGGAATGGAAATTTTGTAGCCTCTTTGTGTTTGTTTCTCTTGTGTTCTTGAATATGGAAAATGATATAATAGCACTGGATTGACTCACAAGCATGGACTTTATGTGACCTGAATTTCTATAGCTTAGGTTGTGAAATCACAACACCCAAGCCATAGTTACCAAAGTGCTTACTTTGATCAATGCAACCTAAAAATAAAACCAAAATGTTCAGAAATCTTTTAAGGATAAATCCTTTCAAGGAGTGCAAACATAAGGCTTTTTTCGCAAGTATACACTAACTCAAAGGGTTTGCGGTTTGACTATCTGGTTCAATGTTTGTTTTGATGTGTTCCTTTTCTTTAAATCAAACACAAAATTTGATGTCACAATTGTTTTTGAATGTAATTGGATAAGTTTAACATTAACAAACAATTACAACCCTAGTGGAGAGAAACCATCCTCTTAGGTGGGCCTGCCTCATGCTTTGAAGAGATGATTTTACATGCAACTTATGGCACGGGCCTGTAGTCAGACTTGGCAAGTAACTTCTCAAAAGTAAATTCCGATGCACCACTTTCAGAGAATGTTTTGGATAAATAGGGTGGCTTCTAAAACAATTGGCTCTTAGTCATGTTCTGGGGATATTATTTTTGGGCACCTACACATGCGACATTTTGTTCAATTAAGAACCTTCCAGCCCTTTCGGGTTTTTATGCATCACAAGGATACTGAGGAAGAATATGTCGGTATAGGACATCCGCACCTGGTGAGTGATGAACTTTCCTCACACTCACAAAAGATTTATATGGTGGTCTAGAATGAAAGTACCACTTGGGTCACCTATGAGTTCTCTAGCGCAAGATGTGTCTCAATAGGTAGGCCCTCTAAGAAGGTAATACTTTAAAATAAATGTGAAGCTCAAAAATTTTCTTCACTCACCCAAGATCACCAAAATGGTGTGAGAGAAGACAAAACACTTCAGCTTGCTAATCAATGTATGCACAAAAGACAATTCATCGCAAATTGATTCATTTTAAACACCTCAAACGATGTTATCCCTAAGAATATGTGAGTAAACTGAAATGTTCTTTTTATCTTTACACCAATTGAAGTGTTCAAGACATCAAGCAATTAAGATAGCAATGGTGTGAATTTTTTTTGTTCATTTTAAGCCCCAAAGTTGAAGTGTTTCTAAGAAAGTCAGGCCTTGTCATTAATGGTCAACAAAATGTAAATCAGACATTGTGCTCTTTTATGCACCAAATTTAAAGGTTCTTAATTATGAAAACATGAAATGTGTTCATTTTAGAGCCCCAAATTGGAAGTGTTTTATGTTCTTTTTATGAGCACCAAAAGGAAATTCCTACTTTAGAAAGCTTTGAAAATGTTCATTTTAGATAGCACCAAAATCAAAACGTGAGAGTTGTTTTGTTCAATTTTAAGCATCAAAATGAAGTTTCCTACCTTAGAAAGCTTTGAAAATGTTTATTTTTGATAACACCAAAATCAAAACATGAGAGTTGTTTTGTTCAATTTTAAAGCACCAAAATGAAAATTCCTACTTTAGAAAGCTTTGAAAATGTTCATTTTAGATAGCACCAAAATCAAAATGTGAAAATTGTTTTGTTCAATTTTAAGCACCAAAATGAAAATTTAAGTTAGAAAGCTTTGAAAATGTTCATTTTAGATAGCACCAAAATCAAAATGTGAAAGTTGTTTTGTTCAATTTTAAGCACCAAAATGAAAATTCCTAAGTTAATTAAAAATACTTATGGATCTAAAAACAACTTGGACCGATCGTCTTCCCTGCATAAAACAAGTCAATGTGTTTCAAATCCTACATAAAATTCATTAGTTCCTACAAAACAAGCAAACATTTAGCAAGTTCATTACAATAGTGTAGGATTTGTGCACTTGTTTTCTAGAGAAAATGCTTAGAAAAAAGATCAAAAGCTTAGAAAAACAAATTTGCAAAAACTCAAAATTTTTGGAAAAATCTCAAATTTTCCGTACAGTGCAAACTCAGAAGAAAAATCAATAAAGTGGTTGTTTTAGCAAAAGCACCATTCCCATGGATTTTCTAGCAAAAGCTCAAAAATTTTGCCAGTCAAAAGCGAGCTTTTGCTGGGTAGTCCGTGAAATACCTCCAAAAGCTCCTGGAACCCTGTAACTTGCAATTTAGCTCAAAAAAATGTTAGTGAGGAGGACCTAGGTCCCACCGGGCATACCAGAATGTGTGAGGGGGAAGAAATCCATCAGAAAAATGATAATACAAAATCAAGATCAAAGTGCAAGATTAAAATTAGAAACTAATCTAATTCAAAAACACTTAATCTATCATATTCCATCACTCATGAAATGAAGAATTCTAAGCTATTTGAATGAAATGAGATCCTAAGATTAACAAAATGAATTCAAAAAACACAAGAAAATATTACCATCCCATGTTGGAGTGTATTTTCATGATGCTGGGTTGTTCGTATCACTGCAAATCCTCCATTGCTTGTATGCAAAAGCTTGATGATCGATGCATGTTCTTGAAGAAATGATGAAGCTCTATGAATGGTGATCTTGACAACACTTCGTTGCATAAGGTAAGTTGAAATTTTGATCCTAATTTGTGAAGAGAAAGACTTGTTATATAGAAAAATCCATTTTGAATTGATGGTCAAGATCGTGTTGGAGGAAATCCAGATCAATGGTCAAAAGGAGTTGAGAGGATTTAGACATGATGGAATTGTGCAAAGTTGATTGCTCAATTAGGGTGATTGAAGAATAGATTGACTAGTTAGGATTTTGATTGCTTATTTAGCAATTGATTGATTAGTTAGGGTTGAGTTAGGAATTAGATGGTTGAGTTAGCAGAATTGATTGCTTTGTTAGCAAAATAGATTGCTTAGTTAGCAATCCATGATTTCCTCAATCAAAAAATTGGGTGAGGAATATTAATTTATTTATTTAATTCATTCATTCATTCCAATTTGATTTTGATTTTTTCTAATTTGAATAGTTTAATTTGATTTGATTCAATTATTCAAATTTTGGAGGAAAATGTGATAATTAAATTATTATGATTTAATAATTCAATTAATTTTGAGGAATAAGGTGGATTAGTGATGTAATCAAATAATCGATGTCATTTGACTAGTCAAGAAGAAATAAGATAAGATTAGGACTTGATTAAATAAAGGTAATTTATTTAATTAGTCGAAATGATGAAATGTGAATTAATCAAATAACGTTGTTTTATTCGATTAATAGTAGAATTAGGGTTTTCTCAAGACTTTATTAAATAAATGATATTTATTCAATTTGTCAATAATGATGAAATGTGAAATAATCAAATAATGTTGTACTATTCAATTAATAGAGGAAATTAGGGTTTTGAATGTCGTTCGATGTTGTTTGATGCGTTATGAGATGTTGTGGGATGATTCTGAGATGATCTGAGATGTTATGGAGATGTTTCGAGATGTTCTGAGTTAATTAAAAGTTGTTTTGAGTCGTTTCGGGGTCGTTTCGAGATGTTCTGAGTGATTCAAAGTTGTTCTAAGTTGTTTCAAGGTCGTTCTAAGACATTCCGAGTTGATTTAGAGTTGTTCTGAGTCATTTTGGGGTCGTTCCGAGTTGATTCAAAATTGTTCTGAGTCATTTCAGGGTTGTTCCGAGACATTCTAAGTTGATTCATAATTGTTCCGAGTCGTTTCGGGGTCATTCTGAGACATTTTGAGTTGATTCAAAGTTGTTCTGAGTCATTTCAGGGTCGTTCTGAGACGTTCCGAGTTGATTCAGAGTTGTTCTGAGTCGTTTCGAGGTCGTTCTGAGATGTTTCGAGTTGATTTAGAGTTGTTTTGAGTCATTTTGGGGTCGTTCCGAGATGTTTCGAGTTGATTCAGAGTTGTTTTGAGTCTTTTCAGGGTTGTTCTGAGACATTCTGAGTTGATTCAGAGTTTTTCTGAGTCGTTTTGGGGTTGTTCCAAGACGTTCTGAATTTGTGATAAGTGTTAAGTTAATTTTACATGTCTACATATATCAATAGAGATGAAGAGAACTTAGGAAAGTTTAATGCAATATTAGATGAAGGTATCTTCCTTAGATACTCTACAAAGAGAAAAGCATACATATGCTATAACAAAATACTAAAGAAGATAGTTGAAAGTGCAAGTGTCAAAGTGGATGAAAAATCTCATCAAAACTTAGTGTTGATAGAAGGATATGAATCTGATGAACCCCCTTACAGAGAAGAAGAAGAAGAAGAAGAAGAAGAAGAAAAAAAAAAGAGAGATGACAGTGGAAGAGGAAGAAGCCCTAGAAAGAAATCCTAAGACTCCTAAGTATGTACAAAAGAATCATTTCGAAGATCAAATCATTAGAGATAAGAGTAAAGGTGTATTGACAAGAAGAGCTCCTATGGCAGAGGAGCAAGTAAACTTTTGTTTTACTTTCTAAGGTAGAACCTAAAACTGCAATTGAAGCATGCAAGGATGAGAGTTGGATCAAAGCTATGGAATAAGAATTGAGGTAGATTGAGAAGAATCAGACATGGGAACTGGTCCCAATACTAGCAAACAAGAATGTGATAGGAACTAAATGGCTTTTTAGGAAAAAATTGAATGATAATGGAGAAGTTATTAGGAACAAGGCTAGATTTGTGTGTAAGGGCTACTCACAAGTGGAAGGAATATATTTTGAAGACTTTTTCTCTAGTATCAAGAATGGAAGCTATTAGGATGTTTTTGGTTCTTGCAACACATAAAGACTTCAAGGTGTATCAGATGGATGTCAAGTCTACATTCTTGAATGGTGAATTAGAAGAAGAGATATAGATTGAAAAACTAAAAGTTTTTCAGTTATCAGAAGGTTCTGATATGGTCTGCATATTGAAGAAAGCATTGTATGGACTCAAACAAACTTCTAGAGCTTGATATGCAACATTGGATAAGTACTTATTGCAATAGGGATTCAAAAAGGGTAAGACAAATAGTAATATTTACTTCAAGGTTGAGAAAAATCAAATCCTAATTATGGTTGTGTATATTGATGACATCATCTTTGGAGGAAATGAAGCAATTTGTAAAATTTTTGTAGAGGGAATGCAAAATGAGTTTGAAATGTAAATGTTTGGGGAGATGAATTTCTTCTTTGGGCTATAAATCAATCAATCTAATAAAGGTATATCATCTCATAATCAAAGTATGTCAAGAAAATGTTAAAGTTTGGAATGGAGTACTCTAAACCAGTATGCACTCCCATGATTATTGGTTGTAAGTTGAGAAAAAATAATGAATCTCCTAAGACATATCAGAGCAAGTATGAATCAATGATTGGTGGATTACTATATCTAACTGCTACTAGATCGATTGTATCTTGTGGCAATATTTCAAGAATATCTTAGAGAATCACATGTGGTAGCAGTAAAAAGGATATTCAGATACTTGAAAGACACTCTATAATTTAGTCTATGGTATCTTAGGGATACTAATTTCTCTTTGAGTGCTTATACACATGTAGATTGGGAAATTTGTACAAATGATAGAAGAAGTACAAGTGGAGGTGATTTCTTTCTTAGAAGCATATTGGTCTCTTGGCTAAGTAAGAAGCAGGATTCAGTGTCACTATCTATTATAGAGGTAAAATACATTGTAATAGCCTCTTGCTACACATAGGTGTTATGGATGAAGCATACATCGAAGGATATCTGAGTATCTTATGATGAACCTATTTATATCTTGTGTGATAACACAAGTGCTATCAACATTTCAAAAAATACGGTAATGCATTCAAGGACAAAGCATATCTCTATCTAGTATCACTTTCTAAGAGAGAAAGTTGCTGAGAATGAAGTGAAGTTGGAGTATGTGCCTACAAAGGATCAAATAACAAACATTTTCACAAATAATCTTCAAAAAGATTCATTTGAGTATCTCAGGTAGAAGTTAGGAGTTAGTGCCCCTCCTTTCAACTAGATGCATGAGTTGGTGCATCTATCTAGGTGACTTATTCAAGATACGTTCTTGGTCCTAGATTGATGAAGGGTACCTCTCACAAGGAGTAGGTAGTGGTGTCTTTGGTTGGTGCAATCAAGGGGAGCATATCTTGTGCCCTAAGGGGGAGAGAGCAATGAAAATAAAGTAAATGGGAAGAAATTAGTTTGCAGGTATTGCCTTCGGTGAAGCTTGCAAGTGTTTCCCTTTGCCGTTGATGTCAAAGGGGGAGAGAAAAGTATGAAAAACATGGAGAAAGTGATGTTTGAAAAACACATGGGGAGAATGAAGCCTGAAGAAGAAATGGGAGAAAAGAAAGAATTCTGAAATGTAAGAAATTTTCAAGGGGGAGTGTTGCTTGATGCAAGGTTGCTTTAGTTGTTGATGATTTTTCAGATCTGGTGTTGCCATCAATGAAAAAGAGGGAGATTGTTGGAGATTGCTGCAATGTTGTCATTGATGTCAATAGGGAGATTTTTGCAATATGTTGTCTTTAGTGTTGTCATTAATGTCAACCTCTAGTGTGATGTTGAGCAGGTAGATGGGGAGATTGTTGCAATCTCTAGTGTGGTGTTGATGAGAAGGTGTTTGTTGTTGGGATATGGTGTTGTACACCATTGCATAATTTGATATATTATAATATTGTAATTAAATAATTATTTAGTTCTGATGCACTTAGGTGGTGTGGCTAATCACACTAGGTAATTACTTGGGGACCACTTTATATTGTAATGTAACATTGTATTATTATTTAATGTGTGGGAGACATGTGATAATAATTTAATATTAGGAAAATATTTAAAAAGTGAAAACTTAGTACCCAATATTAAATAAGGGATTAGTGGTTTTGTGGCACATGGTTTTATCTTATCACTTGGTTGTATTTGTGTGATCTTGAATCTATAAAATCAAGCACATGTTTAGTGGTTAAGGTGGCTAGGTGAGTGAGTTGTCATCATTGAGTCTTTCTGAGGAGTGCATATGTGAAGCATGGTATGGGATGTGTGGATTCATGCTTGGACACATGAGCATGCATTGGAGAGGCTAATTCAAAGGTATTCATTGTTGGAAATAGGATGTCATTTAATTGCAAATCCTAAACATTAATTATTTCATGTATCTCCTAGATTCTTGGAATGTGTTCAACAACACTAAGATTAGGATGAGATTAATTATTTGGATGAAAATCATGAAATTGAAATTTGTAGTTATTCCTAAATAATAGGAGCATGTGGGTGCACACATGGTAAGGTGACACTCACCTTGTGTCCAGTTAACTATACGGAGTAACAATTAACACTTCTGAATGCATGTAAAGATCCTAGGAGTTAGGATTTGATGTTTGCATGCTTCAAGTTCAGTTAAGTTCAGTTCAGATCAGTTCAGTTCAGTTCATAATCAATTTAGTTTAGTTTAGTTTAGTTTAGTTTAGTTTAGTTTAGTTATCTTCAGTTGCATGCATGTTGGTTATTTTGAGTTGCATGTAGTTAGCTTCAGTTAACTTGTAATGCATGGCTAATAACATTGAGTTGTATGACAGATAACAGGGACTACCTCCAGTTAACAAGGGATGACCATTCTTTGGGAATGGTGTTGAGTAAATGTTTCAGTTAACTATAAAGCACTTGAAGCCAACTTGGGCCCAAGATGCTTTATTGGATTTACCTCTCATGCATGATAAGATATTTCTGAAGGCTTAGTTAAGTAGCTTTACTTAAGGGTGCCAACTTTGAGGAAGAGCTTTGGAATTATCACCAAAGTGAAGGATGACCTGTAGCTTCAGTTTGGGACGCCCAAATGGATGAAGCACATGTTTTAGCATTGTTATTCACAAGATAACTCTATTTGCATGAGATATGGCATACCTTTTAGGGATAGGGCTTGTGTATTGTAATTGTAACTCATGTTGAGTTTACAAAGTTGATTAAAGCCTATATATCTCAAGCAAGTTGAATAGAGTTGTGATAATTGTTATTGCAGGTGTGAAGAAGATTGGTAAAGACAGAAGAAGCATTCTCAAGCAAGAATTGGAGCTATTGTAATTCAAAGATTGAATAATAGAATAATTCTTGGTGGAGTTTTTTCTCGAAAGGGTTTCTCCATGGTATATCTTGTGTGATCCTTCTAATATCCTGTCTAGTTATTCTATCAACTTCTCTCTTCATTCTACAACAATAAAATGAATTAATCAAGATAATCATCCACAAAGAATTTATGTAACAAAGAAAAGACTTACTTAGATCAACAATATTAAAGTTTTACAGAGCATTAAGCTAAGAAAACACCTCATTTTTCAACATTCATTATAACTCTTGTATTGCTTTATTGTTGAATAAAAGATGGAGTATGGATGCTTTTGAGGGATAGGTTTTCCCCTCTTGAGGGTTTTCCTAGGGTATATCTTGTGTTATCTTGTGGCTTGTCTATTTGATCTATGCATTATGGTTACTTCTATGCATGTTAATCTCTCATGGGGTTATGTAGGAAATAGATTAAGATTGTGGGTTGAATGCATTATTTCCTAACATTTGGGATGTTGTTGATGCAACTAGTTCACTTGGTTTCCAAGCACTTTTGAGAAAATTTGAATAAGAGAGTAAACAAGGTGGCGAAGTTGTGTTCTACATTATGCTCCACATTTCTTCATGGTTGAAAATGTGCTTGTGTAGTTTGGATGAGATGATCAAAGGTGTTCAGAGGTGTTATTCCTAGAGTTTCATGTTTTGGATCATGCGACAATGGAAGATGTGTCTGATAATGTGTTGCCTGTGAAGAAGGTTGTATGGGAGAAATGAAATTACTCCACATTTCTTTGTATTGAGGTTTCTTGTCTTGCAGATTTGGGAACATGCTAATATTGTCTTTACCTACCTTCCCTTGGATTTTTTGGTGTTCAGGTGTTCCACAAGGTTGGTTAGTGAGTTGTATGTATATAACAGTGTTGCACAAGATGGTGGTATTCTCAGTTTTAGGTGGTTGCAGTAGTGTTATTGAATACTTTGACGGTGTTGGAATATTTTGGGATGTGAACTATGATGTTTCTTCATGGTTCACGAGATGTTTTCAGACTTGGTGAAAAGTGAACTGATTGTTTAGTAGCGTTAATACATGTTTGGCCGGCTTGGCGTGTTAGCATTACTTGCATATGTGCTTCATGGTTTGAGGAAGTGCGGTGAAGTGTGTCAGTGTAGACTTAGGTCTTAGTTAACCCATGGTGTGGTCTGACTTCACTTCTTTCCACCTCGAAAGTGTTTGGTGCCGACCTATTTGTTGGTTGCATGCTTGAGGTGCATATGTTTCATTGAGGTCGACCTAAACAAGATTGTTTAAGGTTACAAATGATATATAAGTAAGTTCAATTATTGGAGATGTTGTAGATGTGAAGTGAGATTCAAATGTGATCAAGTGTGGTGATCTAAGTGCGAGCTTAAATTCCTAAGGCTACCAGATGCAGTGAGTAGAAGGTGTCTACATTTTCAGTGTACCTAAAGTTGTTGGAGGCAGTGAGATAAAGGTTGCAGGTGGTGTAGAGTTGTTGTGGTGGATCTTCCTATTGATCTGAGGTGGTGAAACTCCTTGTAATAGTCTTCTTCTATTCTCTTCTATTTCAGATAGTGAGCCCTTCTGATAGTGAACCTATTGTATTTAGTGTTGGTATTCACATATATGTGAGTTAATCCTCACCATGGTTATTCCTTGATTAGGGTTTTCCACATAATTATGGTGTTCTATGGTGTATGGTTGTGAATGTGTTTATGTTTTAGTTTGTTTATATTCATGATAATTCTTAATAAGGGTTTGAAGATTAATGAGGGTTTGAATGTTTTAATGTACAATTGATTCACCCCCTTCTCAGTTCTCTGGTGTGTCTAACACCTTGCACCTAACAAGGTTGTTTGAGGTCACAGAGGATATATAAGCAAGTTTAATTGTTGGAGATGTTGTAGAATATGTGAAGTGAGATGCAAATATGATCAAGTGTGGTGATTTGAGTGCAAGCTTAAACACCTAAGGCTACCAGATGCAGTGAGCAAAAGGTGGCTATATTTTCAGTGTACATGAAGTTGCTAGAGGTAGTGAGCTGAAGGTTGTAGATGGTGTAGAGTTGTTGAATCTTCCTGTTGCTCTATGGTAGTGAACCTCCTTGTAACAGTCTTCTATTCTCTTATATTCCAGACAGTGAGCCCTTGGTGGTGAGCCATTCATTTCTTTTTGGTAGTGAGCCTTTTTGATATCGAGCCTATTGTATTTGGTGTTGTTATTCATATATATGTGAGTTAATCCTCACCATGGTTTTTCCCTAATTAGGGTTTTCCATGCAAATCTGGTTCTATGGTGTATGGTTGTGAATGTGTTTATGTTTCAATTTGTTTACATTCATGATAATGCTTAATAAGGGTTTGGAGATTAACGAGGGTTTGAATATTTTGATGTACAATTGATTCATCCCCCCTCTCAGTTGTCTTATGTGTCTAACACCTTGCACCCATCACGAAAAACTTAGTTATTCTAATTTCTATCATCTTCATAAACCCTCACCCTATGTGCCATTTGTGGTGTCAACCAAATCAAACTTAACATTTGTGTCATTTTTGGCAACAAATGTACCATTCTCATTTAAGTCACCCTAATCTACCCCTCGCTCATTCATCTTCCTCCATCTAGCAATTGTGCCCTCTTTAATAAACCACCACACCCTCATTACAAAATGTACCCCACCCCTTAATACATGTGCCATGTCCATACACATATGCGCCCCAACATTACAGATACATGACATCCCTATTCACATATTCACCATCTCTATACACATAAGTGCCCTCCTTTACTTACATTTATGCCATATCTAACGACATTTATAACATTTCTAATAGAATTTGCACCTTTTCCATATACATCTATGCCATTTCCATGGTTGCACAAATTTTATATGCATATGTGTCATGATTACCCACTACTTGCATCGACACATATGCGTAGGCATTATACCCATTTGTGTGGTTTTCAATCACATATGCACAATAACCATAAACACTTGCAACCTTTTTAGACGTAATTGCATAATGTGTAGCAACTGTGCCACACAATAACAATTGTGCAACACCAAATCAATTGCACCTAAATTCTACCCAATTGCACCTAGCTAAACCCTAGCTAATATAGGTATAAAATCACACAATTGTAAAATATAGTTTGAAACCCTACCTCAATTGGTGTGCCATCCCTCCATCTGAAAATCCACACCCACTCCATGCGATGATTACCCTCCATAATCCATGTCATTCTCTACACATAATCACCCTCACAAACTAGATCTCTCACTAATTTCCACAAACCAAGGAGTACAAATGAGGAGAAATTCCCACCCCACCCACTTTTATACCCCTACCTAACCCTAATTTCCCCATTTTACCATTCCATCCATCCCCAAAACTTATTTCTCCCCCCTTCACCAGACCCCCATCACATAACTTCATTTAATTTTACTCATTTACTTGAAACCACATATCCTCCATTAGATTCATTCATTTTTGAGAGTCCGCCTTCAAATAATACTTTTTAATAATTTTTTTCGTCAAACTCTTGAGGGGGCATCCCACCTCCATTATCATTCACCAGGGCAAACTAGGGCATGCCACCAATTTTTTTTTTACTTTCTTTGAAACAACGCTACAAAAATGCATTGTCTCTTGAAGAGGGGAAAAATGTAGACACTTAAATTTGACTAATGCATTTCTTCCAAAACATGTCATTTTTCGGTCATTTGACTTACCTAATTCATCTTCGATATTTAATTAAATAGTTTCATTATTTGATGAAATTAATGATCATTTTCACTTCATTAGGATAATTAAATATTTTTTTATAATTGTTTAATTATTTTTTAATCTTGAATTTCCTCTCAATTCTAGTTTAATTAAATACTTTTTAATTATTTGATTAAATTATCTATTTCACCATTATTCATCTATATTGATTAAATAATTAACATAATTTAATTAATTTACTTATTATTCTTCTATTATAAAGTTTAATTAAATAATTCATTATTATTTAATTAATGCATTATCCAATTCCCACTTCTCAAATTAAATAATTACTTTTAATTATATAATTTATCTAAATATTTCTCAACATTTTCTAGAATAAACAAAATCATTTATTTTATTTTATTTATTTATTCCCACTTTGAGGATCATCTGCAAGAGTATCAGGGATGAGAACAACGTCCCAGTGAAGCCTTTCTTCCATCATGCCTATGGAGGAATAGATGAAGTATAAGGTTTCATAAGTACTTTTAATATACTAGCTTATGAATTTTTGCAATGGTATTGTCTGGACTATGTAATTATGCATATGGGTCTGCAATAGTATTGTCGGGGTGATGTAATTTTGTATATGGGTCATGTAAATGGGTTAGCAGTACTAATGCATGTTCTAGGATATGCTTGTTTAATTTTGCAAGTATTGGGCTCTTTAGGCTTTTCTATGGCTATAGCTATTTGTCTCGGCTGCCATGGGTTTTGGGGTGTCATTTGGGAATTATTTTTATATGCTGAACAATGGTGTAGACATATACTGGCAACATAAGCCATGTTTGATCTACAATGTATGTCTATTATATATTAATATAAATATATGGGCTATTGGCATTTTAATTAAAAATAATAATTCATTCATTTAATTATTAATTACCCATGCATTTCCATCTCATCAGATGATTGAGACTTACTCTCAGTCCACTCCTTAATTAGGTCCACTTCACTCCCACTCAATTTGAGTACATTGAGCAATCAATTTAGTCCACTAACTATCACTCTTAGTTATCACTCCAACAATCCTCTTAACTAATCCATATGATCAGTTAGCTACAATCAAGAAATCAATTAACTCCCTCTCAATTCCTCTCATCAATTTGGAACCATTGATCTTTTCAATCTCTCCTTAGATCTTGACTATTGATCTGTGTCACCAAACATCTATAAATTCATCCTTCCTATCATCTATTCCTCCTCATAGATCATTGCAGAGAAATTATACTCATATCATTCAGTGCTTTATGCTATTGTGCTACCCAAAATTTGAGAGCAAGTACTATTACACTATTCTCCAAGGTGAAAAGAGGAGAAAAATGGAGCAAAGCAAAGGATTCACATAGGTTTATGGTATTATTTTTGAGTGATTCTTTTTTGTTTCATTGATATGATCTTTTTTTGAATTTGATTGTAGATTTCAATTATTTACTACTTGTTGGTTTTCTTAATCAAATTTCTAGGTCATACAACAACCACTAAACATGTGTTTGCTTTTATAGATTCAAGTCCAAACAAAGCAACCAAGTGGTATAAGTAAAAGCATGTGTCTCAAAACCATGAGTACATATAACCATTTATCCCAACATTTACTTATTGATACTAAGTTTACAGTATTACATTTTTTTTATGTGCAATCCACATATAAATATCTAACCAATGTTACATATAATTTTACAAGTGGATCTAAATAAATATTTAATGTGACTAAACACATCCCCTAAAGATACACCACAAATAAATTTTTATTTTACATAATGAAAACATTTTTTTCTTGTGCCAAGAGTACAACACCCCTTTCATAATCGAATTACATGACATAATTGATAAATCATAGATGTGATGAGACAATGAAGATAAAAAATTAGTTGATTGACAAATGACAATAGAATTAATTTGTTGAGATGACAAAATTAGTCAATTAATAAGACAATGAATTTAATTGACAAGGTGACAAAATTTTGGTGTCTATAAGATGTAGTTGGCTATCCAAAATGAATGTAGTTGAATGGATTTAAAAACAAGTGCATAACAATAAATCACACCGAACATGTATCAAGTCATCTCAAGGTAGAAAAGGAATGGGCATGAGTTGGCCAAATTTGAATTTAAAATTCGAAATTTTGGGGTCAAATTTGTGGGTGAGAGATTGTTTTATACTCACGAGATTGATTGAGGACATGAAAATGGTAAGATCTAGGAAGAGAATAAATGTCTTGATGTGGTGGAAAATAACATGTGTAATAAAATTTAAATATGTAGACATATGTGAGATATGAATACGATGGAGATGAATATAAAAGAATATATAAACATGAATGAATAATGACATAGGAAAATAAACTCAACTTTACAAAAAAATAAAAATAAAAATGATTTCTTGATGTACATCTATTAAATCATTTCATCAAAATAATCTAAAACTAATAAATATTAGGGGAGAGGACCCAATTGTTGACTATGTTCCAGTAGTTGTGATAACATTTCCTGATTTAATGCCCAATATTTTAAATAATATAACAAAGTTGTGTCTTTAAAGTTGTTAGTCTTGATCTAAAAAGCAACAAATCATGTGATGTCACATTAGTGTACCAATAAAACACGACTTAGTGCATGACTATCGATCTACCCTTTTTAGGATCTTTTTAGACACCTCAACAAAAAAACATGTTATTTGATGAAGTGACATCATATTTGATGGCATGAACTTGAAACCTTAATTATAACCAAGGACCTTACCACTTAATCAATATAAAAAAATTGGAAGATTTAAAATTGCCACATAAAATTTTGAGGGACACAAAAATTAAGATGCTCAATTATTAGATCCTCTCCCCTAACATAAATACATGAAATTTACGATAAAAAATATTTTTAACTCAACTCAAATATTTAAAACCATTCATTTATTACACGAGAGGCATTCTTACAGTAACAGCCGCGTGTAAAGAAAAACTCCTCAAGTAAAAATTGATGTGCAAGTGGCAGTTTTTTTAAATAATTTAGTAAGTTTTGGGTAAATCTTTATTACACAAAGAGATGTCTACAGTGACATCCATCAAAAATCAAAATTCTATGTGAGGAAAAACTCTTTAGCTAGAAATTGATGTTCATTTGACTGTATTTTTTGTGATTGTTTTAAACTGTTTTATTCACAACTTTCTCTAGATTTTCTTCCCAAATCTCCATCTTTCTCGAATCCTCTCATGTCAGTTATAAATTGAATCAATCTGCGGACTTGGAAGTGATAACAATGGCAGTCCCCAATTCGATTCTGTCATGGATTGCTACCAACAACTTCCGCACAAGCGATGTAAGTTATCTTTGTTTAATGTACCAATTTTTTTCTGACACAATTTATAAAGAATTCCTTCATGAATCTTGATGTTATTTGGGCTTTAATGTATATAGCAACGCAGTCATGCTTGGGAAAGATAAGACCTCATATGCTACAAAAAGTGCTCTCACACGGATGTTTGAGGGATTAAGAATTTTTTCATAGGGAATCTCATATTGGGGTTTCTAAAGGAATTAAGACCATGGATCTGTTTCCGCATCATTCTCTAGGGTTTCAATCCAACGGGAAACATGACAACAACCAATCGGCTTTATTAGATACACAAATTTGAAATCTCTGAAACCGCTACAACCAATCCATCGTCTGCACAACTAACGATCTTCGACGGCGGGGCAATGAAAGTGTATAATGACATTTCTTTCGAAAAAGTAAGTTGTTTTCTCAACCTTGAGACATTACAGAGTTTGATTTTTCTTTCAGGAATTAACTCATAGTTTGATTCATTCACAGGAAGAGGCTATAATGATGTTGGCCGCCGCTAATAGAGATGCTCTGCATTCCACCCCTACTTCAAACATTTCAAATTGTCTAAGGAAAATTGTTTCAAATTCAGAAGAATCCAAAGGGGGAAAGAAAAGCCACACTGTTGAGACATCAAATGCCAGTAAGTTCTCTGATCAGATTTGTAAAAATTCAGAATGTAAACAATTATGCAGTACATTAATGATGGATTGTCTTTGTTATGCAGAACTTCCAATAGCGAAGAAGTTATCCCTTCAATGATTTCTGCATAAAAGGAAGGACAGGTATGTTGAGTTTCTTGCTTGATTTGTGATGTAGATTTAAAAAACAAAGTATTTCAATGGTGAATTTTGACGAATTTGTGTGGCGTGTGTGCAGACTAAGCAGAGTCATTCCACACGCGACCTCATCAAAGTGGACCTAGACAATTGTGTAGCTGTAAATGGGAAAGCGAAAGGACGATGCGATTTCTTTATTTGGAAGGAACTTTCGATGAAGCGGAGGCGAAATATTCCACCATACAATTGATTCCCACATGTTTTGGTTAATTCGTTGACTCTTTCCTTTACACTATTTAGGGCATGTCCCCATGCAGCTGTTCTGCTTATTTGGCTAGCAGCCACTGCTTATTTTGATAAGCAGCCATTGTTTAGCTAGTGGTCCCATGAACATTTTATTTTGGCTAGCAGAAAACATACTTAAGCAATTGCATGGGGACATGGGGTTAGAGTCGTGATCACCAGGCGGCGGAAGAAATTTGTCCTTTGCATTTGTAATTTTACAGTGTAAAATACAAATGAGCAAACATTTTCTAGACTTCAAAAGATTAATATATGTTATTCCTTCCTTGATTCAAGGATTATAGCGGAATTGTAACTTTCACTCTGTAATTTACTCGTGAAAAGCAAATATTCAGTGAGACGAATTTGTCTTTGCAATCAACACAATAATTAAAATTTTGAAACATGTTCTAATCATTTTTTTTAATTACATGTCAATTATTTATATGCTGAATGTTTTTAAATATTATGGTATAGTGGGTTGAATTAAAATTGACTTAATGTTGAAATTAGTTTACTTTTTAATATATTCAAAATGAAATAATTTTTTTTTTTTTAAGATTTATTTTTTATTATTTAGATTATGTAGATTTGATCCAAGTTATTTTTGTAATTGTAAATCTAAATCATAAATTTTAAAATTTTAAAATTCAAATTACATTTTGTTTATCAATCAAAAAAGAAAATTAGAGAATGATAACTCTTAGCCTATTTTATATATATTAATACTTAATTTATTTTTCTATATAAATGTAAGTTTCTAAATTAACATATTTAAAACTAAAAGATCTTTTAAAAAATATATTCTTCATATTTTATATATATATATATATATATTTTAAAGTAATTTTATTTAATACAAATAATATTTATTTATAAGGATAAGATGTTAAAAAAAAGTTTCTAAAATTTAGAAAATTAACTACATAGAACTTTCCTAAATTTACTATTGAATACAAAATATTGAAAAAATTTAAAAAACAAAAATATTCTTTGATGTCATTTTTTTAAGAATAGAAATAAAATTATAAAAAAAAATGAAAAACAATTGTTCTTTTTTGAAAATTTCCAATTAATACACTTAAAATTAAAAAATTCAATAAAAAATAAATATTCTAAATTTATTATTACACATAAATCTCTCTCTATATATATTACT
The DNA here is from genome assembly GCA_007258455.2 of Sequoia sempervirens. NCBI lineage: Eukaryota > Viridiplantae > Streptophyta > Pinopsida > Cupressales > Cupressaceae > Sequoia > Sequoia sempervirens. The sequence continues at coordinate 35,151 of VDFB02350588.1, forward strand.
AAAATAATATATATATATATACTAGTATAATAAAAATTACATAATATTGAAATTTCTTAAAAAACAAAAATATTCTTTGATGTTATTGTAAAATGTTTTTTTAATAATAAATGTAAAATTATTAAAAAAAAAAAAAAAACAATTGTACTTTTTAAAAATTTCAAATTAATACACTTCAAATTAAAAAAGTTAATAAAAAATAAATTATCCTAAATTTACTATTACACAAAAAAAAATATTCAAAATAAACTTACATATTTATATGGGTGGTTTTATATCCTTAGTATTATGCATGCTTCCATTTAAGATAAAGTAGATCGATAAAGGGCGGTTCCTAAATTCATGTACTTATCAAATGGGATAGAGCGTCAACTGTGGATGGGAGCATGCTATTACGCGTTAGAGGTTATTAACACAGAGGAGCAACAAAGTTTTACTGTATAAACAGTGATGTAAATTCAACGAACATTCTAAACGTCTTAATATCTGCTCGTTTCGATTGAAGCGAGAATTTAGCATCCTTTCATTCCTTGCTTGATCGAAAGTAGTGAAGGCAAAATGAGCAATGAAGGGCAAGGGCAAGGGCAGGGGCAAGGGCAAGGGCAAGCGTCCAGTGCCGGCCCTTCTTCTCCCGCGGAGCAGGCAAGGGCCTTTCCTGAGGTATGATTGCAAAATCAAGAGGTGTTTACATCCGTGTTGGATTAGTCGTTGATATGTAGGGTACTTGCAGGTGCTGCCATTTCAGATGTATCCACCTTTTCATCATCAAAGTGGGGGGATCTATGCCGTGCCTTATCTGCCATTCGGCGGCGGTATTGGCACCCTTATTCCCTTGACCTATAATATGCCCACGTAAGTAATCTTTTCCATTTCAGATTTGCTCTTTCTTCGCCTTAAATTCATGTAGAACAATATTTGGCTTCTCTACGAAATTAGATGATATCAAAGCCTCACGCGATCCTCATATCAATACATTATTGTGCTAATTATGCCTGAACAAAACTAATGCAACAGAATACTAGAGCAGTACACTTCTAATAGATAAAAAGATAAAAAGTGTGATCACAATTTTCTGCCCATCTCATGATGGATCACAAAGCGTGATCCAAAAGGTTGATATAAAAAGATATACACAGTTTTTATCCAAAGATCTTTGCAAATCCAAGATAAAAGTAATCAAATAGATGACTGATAACTCAATGCCGTCCCGTTGGTTGAGCCTTGGTGGGAAAACAACTGGTCCGTCAAGTCAATGTTCTGTATTAATTACATACATCTGCCCGCCCTGGCAAGACTCTGACTCATTAATGTCAGTAGGCACCAGCACGATGAATGACATTTCCTTTTCCCGGTAACTTCAGTCGGTCTAGTCCTGAATTAATCACTTCAGTGAAGTCCTGAATTAATCACTTCAGTGAAGTTGGAATCAATCAATAGACAGTGAAGCGTATGGCATGGCTTGTGGTTAATTCTAACGGAGCTCAAGTTGGCTCATATGCCATGTTACAAATAACCATACGCTTCACTGGCTAACACATAATCATAGCACAATTCACACGCACCTTTTTGCTTATATTTTTACTCTAAAAACTCATGTTAACTTCCAGTAGTTTCCAGTGTACGAAACCCTATATTCTTATACGAGTTTCTTTATCCTCTAGACATTAACATATTTGAATACCTTTGAACAGACTATTCTAGTCTGCTTGTTCCATCTTAATTTGACACTTCTTGTGTTCTTTCCTCTCTAGAATGAATGAAGTCTCTAGTTACTAACAATGGATATTCATAACTCTGTATGCAATACTTTGTAGATTGTGCCATTTTGTCATTGTGTTCTTTGGTTTTAGATGTTTTAGATTATCCGCTTTGGAGCCATTAAGGATTTTTGGAAATCAACTTAAGTGATTATTGGCATACCTTTCTATCCCAACTCACTTTTCTACAAATCTTGGAGTTTTAATTGAAATATTTTGAGACGTTTTCTGTATTCCGCGACTCCTATGGTTGGAGGTGAATTTTGGGAGAATAAAGAGTTGTATGGGGCATATCTTTCTTGGGAATATTTTGGCAAATCAAAAGATAAAGATACTTTCAATTTGTCAGTGTGAAGATCTCTTGCCAGATTCCCGAATCAAATCACAAACAAATCTCAGAATTAGCTCAGCACCTTTAGCAAGATCTCACAACAACAGTTAAGTGTAAGTCGATAGCAAAGTGAATACTCAGAAAACATCAATTGCATCCCACAGAAAATACACATTAAATCTCATTCGGTTCTGCAAGCGCACCACAGTAGTCGGGCAAGAATGCAAATATATATATTTAAAGATTCGTCACGGTACAAGACATCAATATGAGATTAATTGTCATACATTCTGTCGCCCAACAAATGTCGATAGGAGTAACCCATGCCTTCTCAGATAATTGATTGCGTTGCAGCTGGTGATCCCGTCCGTGGCTCTTGACAAGGCTTAAATGACGATGTTGGCAACTCCCAACTCCTCTCGCATTTCTCTTGGTAATGTTTGAAGTGATGGGGGAGAGATTATCTGAAGGCGATTAGAGCCGGCGCCATATCACCTGAAGTCAATATCTTCACATACGCCAAACAAAGATTAAGCAGTCGCTCAATCTTCATAAAGGTGAGGATGCTTGACACACTTGGCCAGAGCTTGGGCTCGGCCTGATCGCTGATTGCCAGCCCCAACCAGTAGTTACCCAATCTTGATATGCCACGAACAAGAATTGATTAGTTGAGATGTGCAGACTGAATGGCAAACACAAAAAAGCAGGGTGGAGAGACTACGTCCTCACCCTGATGCAACGCGTAGAAGACTACGTCTCTGCCACAACTAGCACAGCCAAATTGCCCAATTTCGTGATGATCAGAGAATAAGCCTGAATTCCAATAAATACTAACTAAACCGCCAACTTAAGACAAATCGGCTAGAGAAGCACAAAAAAGAAATTCAAATTTAAAACTAGGCGCCTCAAATGAGGTCGGCCCAATTTGCTATTATTTATTTATTTATTATTAATAGTGTTTATAAATACTTTTTCTCCTCCGGCCTTTGGTTCATTTTGGATCTGAGACATTACAGTCCCCTCCCCCAAACTGTTGCTGGTCCTCCAACAACCTCAAGTTAGGATGCTCAAAAATCTCCACTCCTTCCCATGTGGTGTCTTCAACGGGCAGATTTTTCCACTCCACCAAATGTTCGGGGATAGTCTTATTCCTTAGCCGTTTCTCCCTCACATCTAACACCATCTCAGGTTCCAAAATGAGTTTTCCCTTGTCATCTAGTGGTGGTAGCTCCATGGAAGGTGAGATCTGTTGTCCCAAGGCCTTTTTGAGGCAAGAAACATGAAAGATGTTGTGAATTCTACTTCCTTGAGGCAGCTCTAGCTCATATGCAACCTCCCCAATCCTTCGTGTGATTTTGAATGGTCCATAAAATCTTGGCTTCAACTTCTCTGCTCCATTTCCTTTAAGGGATGATTGTCAGTAGGGCTGCAACCTCAAATATACCATGTCGTCAACCTCAAAGACTCTCTTAGTCCTTCGCTGGTCTGCGTATAACTTTTGCTGATTTTGGGCACGCTGCAAATTTTCCTTCAAGGCTTTCATGATGTCTACATTCTACTGTACCATGTCTCTAGCACTTGGAACTCTGCTATTTGCAAGAATCGGATTCATGAAGGAGGTGGCCTCATAAGCATAGAGTGCTTTGAACAGAGACATTCCAATGGACATGTGATGTGTGGTGTTGTAGCAAAACTCTCCAAGATGTAGCCACTTCACCCACACCGATTGCTGCCCCGTCACATAGTTTCTCAAATACCCTTCAATCCATTTGTTTACGATCTCCGTCTGTCCGTCTGTTTGCAAATGATAGCTGATGCTCGGAGTTAACTCGATGTGAGCCAAACGGAAGAGCTCTTGCCAAAACAAGCTGATAAACCTACTATCCTTGTCACTCACAGTGTTTCTTGGCAACCCATGTAGTCTAAAGACTTCTCTTAAAAACAGATCTGCAATTTGAGGAGCCTTAAATTCTGAAGTAATAGCATAGAAATGAGCATATTTAGTGAGCCTATCCACCACAACATAAATACAATCTTTACCTTGCACCTTTGGAAGCCCAGTGATGAAATTCATTGATATGCTCTCCCATTTCTGATTTGGGATGGGTAAGGGCTGCAACAAACCAACAGGGAACACATGCTCTGTTTTGTTTTGTTGGCATACCAAACATTCTCTCACATGCTGCAATATATCATTCTTCAATCCCTTCCATGCAAAACGTTCTCTTACCTGCTTGTATGTCTTGTAGAATCCAGGATGTCCAGCAAGAGGAGTATCATGGCAAGCTTTGATAATCCTATTCTTGAACTTGGATTGAAGCACAAGATAGACCCGATTTTTGTAGAGAATGAGCTCTTCAACCACTTTGCACTTGTCATCCACCACTTTTCATTCCAAGATGTCATTAGCAAAGGAATCTTTAGCATACTCGGCTATGATGCCCATCTTCCAATTAGCAGATACATCAGTCATGGCACAAATATAAGGCTTCCTAGAAAGAGCATCGACTACCACATTGTTCTTGCCTTTCACATATTCAATATCAAAATCATGAGCTTGGAGTTTGCTAACCCATTTCTACTGTCTATCATTCAAATCTCGTTGATTAAGGAAGTACTTCAAGCTGTTATGATTCGTCTTCACCACAAATTTCCCACAAACCAGGTACTGGCTAAACTTAGCAAGGGCATGCATGATCGCCAACATCTCCTTATCATAGATGGAGAAATCCTTCTCCGCATTTGTGAGTTTCCTGCTCTCATATGCTATGGGGTGCTTATTTTGCATCAACACGCTCCAATACCTTCCCCTGAAGCATCACACTCAAGTACAAAAGGGGATGAGAAATCTGGAATAGCCAAAACAGGACATGAACTCATTACCTCCTTGAGTTTATCAAATGCCTGTTGTGCCGTGGAACTCCAAATGAATGCTCCTCTCTTAGTCAGATTTGTCAATGGTGCCGCAAGCTGGGAGAAACCCTTCACGAATCTTCTATAGTAGCTGCAAAGACCCACAAATACCCTCAACTGAATCAAGTTCTTGGGTCTAGCCCAGTCCTGAATAGCCTTGATCTTCTCCTCATTAACACTAACCCCTTGAGCACTGATCTTATGGCCCAAGTACAGAATCTCAGTCATCCCAAATTCACATTTTGACATCTTAGCATAAAACGAATTCTTCTCAAGAATGTCAAGCACCTCCTCTATATGCCTCAAACGTTCTTCCCATGTCTTACTGTAGATCAAAATGTCATCAAAGAAAACCAACACAAATTTCCTTAGCTGAAGAATGAATACCTGATTCTTGCAAGACTGGAATGTAGCGGGAGCATTGGTTAACCCAAATGGCATCACCAATAACTCATAATGCCTATAATGACATCTGAACGGTGTCTTATGCACATCGTCACTGTTGACTCTAATCTGATGATATCCTGAACGCAAATCAATCTTGGAAAGGTATACTGCTCCATGTAGCTCATCTATCAATTCATCGATCCTGGGAATAGGGTAGTGGTTCTTGATGGTCTTCTTGTTGAGGGCTCTATAATCGATGCACATCCTGAGTGTCCCATCCTTCTTTTTGACCAACACCACTGACGAGACAAAAGGACTCAAGCTTGGTTGTATGTGTCCCATATCCAATAACTCCTTAATGGCCTTCTCGATCTCTTCTTTGTACACCCTCGGATGACGATATCGAGTAGTGATGATTGGTTTGGCTCCTTCTTCCAACTCTATCACTTGCTGAAATCCCCTATCTGGTGGCAACCCAGCAGGAATCTCTTGAAACACCTTGCACTTTTTGTTCAAAATAGCCTGGATGTCGATGGGAAAAGTTCTTTCTTCTTTCGATGGACTAGTGTCCATAATTAAGCACTTTGTTGCCCATGCTACTTCATCTCTCCGAAAAGAATGTTCCATTCTTTTTGTTGAAACCACCATAGGGCCATTCTTGGAGAGGTCCTTGAGGACAACCTCTTTGCCATTATGCTTGAACTTCAGCTCCATGGTTTGGTAATTGGTGGTGTACTCTCCTGATGAATGAAGCCACTGAACCCCTAACACCATGTCCGTGTCACCAATGTCCACAACATAGAAATCATCCCTCATCTTGTGTCCTCCCAAGATTAGCTCCATTCGCTGAATCTGTTTAGTGCAAGAGAGGATGTTTCCTCCAGTAGCTGCCACATCAAACCCCTCAAAGTCTTTTGCTCCCAAGCGCAACTTGGCAACTGTCTTCTTGTCAATGAAATTGTGAGTAGTTCCACTATCTATTAGCACTGTCGCTCTTTGTAATCGAAGAACTCCTTGGACACAGAGAGAGTGGTATAATGGTGCTCCTGAAAGTGCGGCAAGTGTACCTCCCGTGGGACCTCCTATCATGACCTCTTGTTCTCCCTCATTAGTGACCTCCTTGTTGTTCTCTTCTTCAGTTTCTGCTTCATCATCGGAAGCCACTTCAATGTAGTAAACTTGACCCCTCCCTTGGCATCTGTGACGTTCGTTCCACTTTTCTTTGCAATAGTAGCACAAGCCCTTCTTACGAAGTTCATTCCTTGACATGTCATGTGGTCTCGAAGGAGGACCCTTGGGTGGAGGATTAACCTTAGTGAAAGGCTTCTGTGGCTACCCTGCTAGTGTACTCTTGACAATGGTCTTCCTTTTTTTAGTGGAGTCTTCAAGACTCAAAGCCCTCCAAATAGCTTCCTCCAATGTTGTTGGCTCCAAGGCTCTCACCAAACCACGAAAAGAGTTTGATAAACCTTCAATGAAAAAGAATGTGAGCCTTTTATTTGAAACATCCAGTACCATCACAGCCAACCTTTGAAATTCTAAAACATATTCATCCATGGTGCTTGTTTGCTTCAATCTTGTCAACTCCTGGAAGTATGCCTTGGGATCTTTCCTATCAAACCTCTTCATTAGCTTTTGCGTGAAGTCCTCATATGTGGTTACCAATCCAAACCCTTGAGTTATGATGCCATGGTGCCACCATTCGTGAGCTAAACCCTCCAAGTGTAAGATGGTGAATTTGATAGCTTCATCCTTGGTCATGGGGCTGAGAGAGAAGTATGTATCTAATTTTTGCACCCAAGTGTGTGCATTCATTGTCCCCGAACCATTGAAAGTAGGGAGTGAAAGCTTGTTGACTTTGTGTTGAAGATCTTTATTTCCTCAGTATTGTCTCCCCTCACTTCTTCTGGGTTTGTAAAATTGATCAAAGGGAAATGTTGCTTAAGCTTCAGCATCCAACTTCATATAATCTTGTACAATGCTACCATAGCTTGTTTGATCTTCTTCTTCATGTGGTGCCTCTGTCCTAGGAAAGAACTTAGGCTAAGAAGGTCTGTAAGTGGATCCCTTTGAGGTTTTGCTGTGTTCCCCTCCTCCCAAGCGTTCCGGATGGCCTTCTTCAGCATTGTTGGATCCAGTTTTGTTGTTGTTTACTACAGCAGTAAGGGACTGTAATAATTGCGGCAAAGTTTGGTTTGTTTGGTCTTGTTTCTCCATGAAAGCTTCGAGCTTATTATTCTGATCCTCCATTCTTTCCTTACCCCTGCCTCCTATTCCCTTGTTGCTGTTCTGCGTAGCTGCCTCTAGCTTCTTCTTCTCTTGCTCAATTGCCATTATATCTCTTTGATTTAATTGCATAAGAAATCACCCACAAGCTGGCAGGTCTTGTGGCTCTGATACCACTGTAAAGATCTTTTGCCAGATTCCCGAATCAAATCACAAACAAATCTCAGAATTAGCTCAACACCCTTAGCAAGATCTCACAACAACAATTAACTGTAAGTCGATAGCAAAGTGAATACTCAAAAAACATAAATTGCATCCCATAGAAAATACACATTAAATCTCATTCAGTTCTGCAAGCGCACCACAGTAGTTGGGCAAGAATGCAAATATATATATTTAAAGATTCCTCATGGTACAAGACATCAATATGAGATTAATCGTCATACATTCCATCACCCAACAAATGTCAATAGGAGTAACCCATGCCTTCTCAAATAATTGATTGCGTCGCAGCTGGTGATCCCGTCTGTGGCTTTTGACAAGGCTTAAATGACAATGTTGGCAACTCCCGACTCCTCCTGCGTTTCTCTTGGTAATGTTTGAAGTGACGGGGGAGAGATTATCTGAAGGCAATTAGAGTCGGCGCCATATCACCTGAAGTCAATATCTTCACATATGCTGAACAAAGATTAAGCAGTTGCTCAATCTTCAGAAAGGTGAGGATGCCCGACGCACTCGGTCAAAGCCTGGGTTCGACCTGATCGCTTATTGCCAACCCCAACCAGTAGTCACCCAATCCTGATATGCCACGAACAAGAATTGATTAGTCGAGATGTGCAAACTGAATGGAAAACACGGAAAAGCAAGGTAGAGAGACTACCTCCTCACCCTGATGCATTGCATAGAAGACTACGTCTCTACCACAGCTAGCACAGCCAGATTGCCCAATTCCGTGATGATTAGAGAATAAGCTTGAACTCCAATAAATACTAACTAAACCGCCAACTTAAGACAAGTCGGCCAGAGAAGCACAAAAAATAAATTCAAATTTAAAACTAGGCGCCTCAAATGAGGTCGGCCCAATTTGCTATTAATTATTTGTTTATTTATTTATTATTAATAGTGTTTATAAACACTTTTTCTCCTCCAGGTCGGCCTTTGGTTCATTTTGGATTCGGGACATTACAGTCAGTGTATTATTGGAAAAAAGGGAGAATATTGGGAACCCAAAAAATGCAAGGAAAAAAGAAAAAGAGAGATAATTTGAGGTTTTTTACATTTAAAGCCATTCTAATAGTATAAAGAGTAAGAGAGAGTGAAAATAAATGAGAATGTATACCATAAATATTGAAATATGAGTTTTCCTCATTGATTTTGAGATTGCTGATTACAGTGCACACTGTACAATGCATTAGTACATAATTCATCTTCAAAGTTCGAAACCTCACAAAATCATTCACACAGTACAAACTACAAATGTCAAGCTACAAAGTAACACAAAGCAGGCAGAGCCAATGAGGCTATAGCTGCTATGAAGTATGATCAACTATGGGATTGCAGTTCCTGATGTTTTTGCAATGGATTATACATAATAAAGTGATTCTAGATCATCAAGCCTTTTTATATGAACTAGGTAAATAGATTAGACTGTCTTATACTAGCCGGATGTGATCATATTCAATACAAACCGGATTGCTTACAATCGCTTAGTTCAGTCACACTCTGAGTTATACCACTATTCATTGCTAAATAATACAGTACAAGGGCCTTCATCCTCCCAATCTTATGTAAATCCAGTACAAAGGGATTTGTTGATGTTTACTCAATCCTCATGTTATCTATTTTCCACCAAGTTTTTGGTATGAGGACAATAGAGAATGGGGGACCTGTTTTCGGGGTGGATTTTTTTGAGGCTATTTTAGGGAACGACAAAGGGGATGGTTATATCAAAAAAAGGAAAATTTCAAATATTCATATGATAACATTGATAAGACATTTATCATATCCATTATAGATCTTAATACACAACATTAGAGTTGAATTGAGAATTCACATGAGAGTCAAACAAATTAACAAATGTCAAAATTTAATTGTTTTCATAATTCATTGTCAATGTGTATATGATATATTATATAAAGTTAAAAAATACAACAAGATGCCCAAAGGCTGCAAGTTTCAACTACAAATGAAAAAAGCATAAAATGTTGAACTATGTGTATATGATATATTAATATATTATATAAAATTAAAAAATACAACAAGATGCCCAAAGGCTGTAAGTTTCAAGATTGGAGTCTAACTCTGAGTCATTGTGACCTATGTCACCGTATTTGGCGTATTTGAAGGTTGAAATTCAATTTTAGGCGAATTTCAAGCTTTTAGATTAAATTCGTTTAAATTCGTCTGATTCGACTATACGGAAAAAACGAAGATATTTTTCATTAAAATACGACTTTTTAAAAAACGCTTTTAGGTTTTTTGCATAGCGATTTAGGGTTTCAGATATTTTTTTAATAAAATGGCAGCTAATCCCGAGTCTGAAGCACAAGAAAATTGAAAGCGACGCACAAGGAAAGCGAAGGCGACCAAAAACGTTTGACTGAAAGGCGATTGAAAGACAGTTGAAGGCGTCTGTGACAGGTATTTCGGCGCCGCGATTTTTTGGTATATGCCCTCTTCGACGCGCGACACTCCTCCGTCCTCTACACTCGGCTCCTGCAAAAGCCACGTCTCTGCTCCTGCAAGCACGCCGTTTCCTCAGCCGTTGCCCATTTTGAGGTAGGTTTCATGTTTTTTTCTGCGTTTTTTTTTCTTACGAGTTTGGGTTTATAAATTATAATGATTTTTTTTGTGAGTTTTGTTTGTTTGTTATAAATTTATAATGTTTTTAGCTTTCTATAATATATTTTATTATTTTTATACTTATATTAAATAATACAGTTTTATAATATAAATAATAAAATACATATAAGTCTATGTATTTTATTATTTATATTATAAATCTATATTATTTTATGTGAGTATATTTATATTAAAATATTATAAATTTATATTTATTTTAATAATTTTATCATTTCTTTTATAAATCTGTATTATATAATTTAAATATATTTATACATTAAATAATACAGATTTATAATGTGTTATTTAATGGAAATATACTTATATTATATTCTATAAATCTGTTTGTCTTTTATTTTATGGAAAAAAGGATAATTATTTATGTTTTTGTTTTATTTACTGTGTTATAAATTTGTTTATATTATTTATAAATCTGTATTTTATAATACAGATTTATAAATAAATCTGTATTTTTGTAATACAGATTTATAAATAAATCTGTATTTTTGTAATACAGATTTATAAATAATATAAATATATTTACATTATGTAATACAGATTTATAAATAATATAAATATATTTACATTATGTAATACAGATTTATAATGTATTTTAAATTATTTATAATACAGATTTAGGAAATATGTTTATTAATTATTTAGATGTATTTTAAATTTGTAACATTATATATTGTCTTTCAAACGTACAGCTTATGGCTCCCCAGAAATCAACCGCAGAGGCATGGGAAATATATCACTCGCAATGGTACTGAACTCACATGCAACAAGTGTGAGAAACCTTTTTATGGCGGTTTGACAAGGGCAATGGACCATTTACTTGGTATTACAAATGGCACAGGAGGAGGTGTTACAGCATGTCCTAATGTTACCCCAGAAATGAGAGCTGCTTTGGAGAAAGAACAATCCTCTTCAATTGTAGGAAAGATGAAGAAAGCACAAGAAAAACAGAGAATTGAAGAGGATATGTCTCAATCTAGATTATCAGCATCTATTATGTCTTCCTCTTCTGGTTTATCCAAACCGGTGAGGGGATCGAAAGAGAGTGGAACATTGAAAAGCTTTTGGAAACCAGCAGAGAAACAGGATGTGGATGATGCAGTAGCTGATTTGTTTTACATAAGTGCTATTCCATTCAATGTTGCGAGAAGTCCACATTTTCATAATGCTGTTCACAAAATTGCAGAGTTTGGCAAAGGGTACACTCCCCCAGGTTCAGAGGCTATCAGGACAACTCTTTTGCAGAGGTCAAAAGATAGAGTGACTGAGAAATTAGTTGTTGTCAAAGCCTCTTGGAGGAAAACAGGTTGCACTATATTGAGTGATGGGTGGTCAGATATATGTCAAAGGCCATTGATTAATATTTTGGTGGCTTGTCCTGAGGGTATTGTGTTCTTAAAAGTGATTGACACCATGAACCACAAGAAAACTTCTGAGTACATTTTTCAAATATTAGAGGAAGCCATTCTTGAAGTAGGGGTGGAAAATGTGATTCAAGTGGTAACTGATAGTGCAGCAAATTGTGTGGGAGTTGGGAAGCTGATTGCAGAGAAGTACCCACAAATATATTGGAGCCCATGTGCAGCCCATTGTCTTGATTTGTTGCTTCATGACTTGGCTAAATTCCCATGGGTACATGAAGCTATTCACAGAGGGAGAGCAATTGCAAATTTCATAAGGAATCATCGTCTCACATTGAGTCTTTATAGGCAGCATGCATCTAGAGAGTTGTTGAGGCCTTGTGAAACAAGATTTGCTTCATTTTATATCACTTTGAAAAGAGTGGTTGAAGAAAAAGCAGCTTTGAGGTCTGTTATTTGTTCTAATGAGTGGGAACGTTCAGTGCTTTCTAAAGGTCCTAAGGGGAAGAACATAGAGCAAATCATTTTGAATAGCAATTTCTGGGAAAGTGCAGCAAAGGTTTTGCTTATATGTGAACCAATTGTTGACGTGCTTCGTATGGTTGATGGTGATACTCCTTGCCTTGGCATGCTTTATGAAAGCATGGACCGTTGTAAGGAAGCTATTCAAAAGGCACTCAATAATGTAGAAGCAGAATATATGGAGATATGGGAGGTAGTTGATTGCAGATGGAAAATGATGCACACACCTTTACATGCAGCAGCTTGCTTTTTGGAGCCTAAATTATTTTCTATTGATAGAGAAGGTGACACTGAAATTATGGCAGGGCTTTTAGAAGCTGTTGAAAAATATGAATCAAATCAAACAATTGCAGCACTAATCAGAAGTCAATTTTGGGTATACAAGAGAGGAGAAGGGATGTTTGGAATGTCAGCAGCCAAATATGACACAGCACATGTACCTGGGTATACATGGTGGATGACCTATGGAGCACAAACTCCTGAGCTACAAAGGTTTGCTATTCGAGTTTTGAGTCAGGGAGCAAGTTCATCAGCTTGTGAGAGGAACTGGAGTTGCTTTGACCACATCCATTCCAAAAAGAGGAATAAATTGTTGTTTGGAAAGTTGGGAGATCTTGTCTATGTTCGCAGCAATTTAAAATTGCTCATGAACAAATCAGCAAAGGACTCTTCCTCACAACAAATTCTTGAAGACATAGCAGCACCAGTTGCAGATGAGCCTAACTTTGCAGATGATGAATTGAGTAGTGATACAGATGATGATGATTTAGCATCTCAGCCAAGTGCTCTTGATGACTTGGAGCTTTTTTGAAGTTCTGAAGTCTTTATTGTTATTGTACCTTTTTGACAAAAGAACATCTTCGCAATTGTAATTTCACATGTTTCTTATGGTTTATATTTTATAAATGTGTCATCTTTTTGTAATGATTCAAATCTATTTATCAATGTTAAACTATTTAGGCAATTGTATGGAGATATTACTTATATTAATTAAAAAAATTTAAAAAATTACATAAGGCGAATTTAATTCAAATTTTATACTTTTTGAATTTTTTCCTTGTCGAATTTCATTCGAATTTCAATGTTGTTGAATTCGAATTCGAATTCGAACCTGGTGACTTAGATTGTGACTATGAGGGATTGCCTCATCCAATGAAACTTCAACCAATCCCTTTTGTGCTGCCTCTTCATCAATCTAAGTGGTGTCTTTGGGATCAACATTCCATCGTAAAGCTGGAGTCTATCAATACTCTGAAGTTTGATGATCTTGAATTCACAAAACACTATTTACTACCACCAACTTCTTTGCTCGTCTAGTGGTAAGCCTATTCCTCTTGATGGAGTGAATGAAGATGTATGTGGATCAATTATTGTCTGCAACAAAGGAACTAACAACTTGTGAAATGAGGCAAATAGTGAGCATCCTCAACTCTGGTGTATCCTTGCCATGCTATGCCCACCATCCAATAGAATTAGTTTGAGCTAATGTAGCTCTATGTATCTTTGCCTCTAGTTTGCTGAATGTTGGACCATGAAGATTAGTAAAGGCAACCATTGTGTGCAAAGTATAGTTGATTCCTCATTCAAATTCATCTTTGGAAGGGCCTTCATTAACCCTTCTTTCACCTCTTCATCATCACAATTAGGCAACCTCCCAAGCTTTGGTGCATACCAGTTAAGATTTAGAGCAAAGGCTTCCATATAAAGCTACATCTTTGAACATTTGTTTGAAGTAAGAAGAATGTGTTATATGGAATGGGATGGCACTGGCATAGGAAAAATTGGCAATGGAAGACTTTGTCATATCCTGTGCATACATATTGAACATATTGGTAACTACCCCTGCCTTCTCACTAATATTAATCTTTCTCTTTCCTCTTTTAGAAATATCACCACTACCACTTGCAATCACGGAGGGCATAGACATAGCTGATTGTGTTGGCATTGACACACCATTAGACTTTGTTTCAGCCTCCATATGCAATCTATTAACCTCTACCTTCTCATCGTCCTTTATATCTAGATACACCTTAATTTTATGTCCTATAAAGCCCAAGAAATGAGAATATACCTGGTGTAGCTCCCTCTAAAGACTAAAATCTGTTCTTGCAAATGTAACACAACCGCACTCTACTACCCTTGATTTTTTTTTGTCTTTATCTAGGGCTGTCATAAATTGAAGAAGAGGTTTTTTGGAATTCAACAGGGTCTTTTGCATAAGATTTTGAAATGGTAGGACACTCAAATGGGTTTTTTGGCTGTTCTCCTTTGCCCACAACACTCCCACACCCTAATGAACCCCCAATCAAGGTGTAAACTCTCATATTTCTTTTTCCCAATTCATGTTCACTACTCTTATAGTTGTTGCTTATGTTTTGTGAAACAATAATGCAAGTGCAAACTGAAAATAAGAAAATAATGTATTTCTTCTTAAAACTTTGGAAAAAGAATTCCCCTCTCCCCTCCCCTCCTCTCCCCTCCCCTCCCCCACAAAAAATAGAAGAATCACTTACCTCTTCTACTTCTCTTACTATCTCACTCATTGCCCACTAATGCTGATTTTTCTAGGTGCACCTTCAAATTCTGCTCAAGGTGATTTTTTCTCTCCAACTTGGCTACAAATCTTTTTGGCATGTAAAATGAATTAGAATGAAAGAGGGAGGATTATTTTTTGCTCATTTAGGGCTAGGAATGAGGGACCAACAAAAGCTACATCTTTGAACATTTGTTTGAAGTAAGAAGAATGTGCTATATGGAATGGGGATGGCATGGGCATAGGAAAATTGGCAATGGAAGACTTTGTCACATCTCATGCTTACATATTGAACATATTTACAACTATCCCTGCCTTCTCACTAACATTAATCTTTCTCTTTCCTCTTGTAGAAATATCACCGCTACCATTAGCAATCATGGAGGGCATAGGCATAGCTGATTGTGTTGGCATTAACCTTAGACTTTGTTTTAGCCTCCATATGCAATCTATTAACCTCTACTTTCTCATCGTCCTTTATATCTAGACACACCTTAATTCTATGTCCTGTAAAGCCCAAGAGATGAGAATATACCTTGGTGTAGCTCCCTGTAAAATCTGTTCTTGCAAATGTAACACAACCACATTTTACTACGCTTGATTTTTTTTTTCTTCATCCAGGGCTGTCATAAATTGAAGAAGAGGTTTTCTTGAGTTTTGTGGCTGTTCTCCTTTGCCCACAACATCCCCATACCCTAATGAACCCCCAGTCAAGGTTGAAACTCTCATATTTCTTTTTTCCATTTCATGTTCACTACTCTTATTGTTGCTGCTTGTGTTGTTTTGTGAAACAGTAATGTAAGTGCAAACTGAAAATAAGAAAATAATATATTTCTTCTTAAAACTTTGAAAAAAGAATTAAAAAAAAAAAGGATCACTTACCTCTTCTACTTCTCTTACTATCTCACTCCTCATTGCTCACTAATGCTGAATTTTCTAGGTCTTCAAATTCTGCTCAAAATGAATTTTTCTCTCCAACTTGGCTACAAATCTTTTTGGCATGAAAAAATGAATTAGAATGAAAGAGGGAGGCTTATTTTTGCTCATTTAGGACTAGGTGTGGTGTGGGGCTTACAAAAAATATTAAAACATTGTTTTTTCATTTTTATTTTAGACTTCAAAAAAAAAAAGACTAATTTGCCATGGGGGATGGCTGGGGAACATTTGAGATGTCCCCATCTGTCTTCGGGACATCTAGGGTCCCTGCATTTTGGGAATGTTTTAGAGACGGCTAGATTTCTTTTTTTCCAAAATCTGGGGATGGCTGGGGGGTATTTTCAAGGTGTCCTTGAAATGGCCTTGATATGGGAACACCAAAAAAAATCTCAGAAACATAGCTTTTTACATTTTTGGTACTAGTTTCATGGTTTTACTTGGGTGTGCTTTTTGTTCCAAACTAGTCATTTGCAACATGCAAATGATTTGGTAGTGATTTCTCACATGCTATTAGAGCTTCAATGTGCCAAACAAAATGATGGCAAAGAGAAATGATTCACAGAAAAGGCCTCATATAGGTCAAGGCTTGCAATGATCTAAGATATAGAAAGAGCTAGTCCTATAACTTAACCACTCAATTCAAATATGCTCATAAGGATTCAAGAAATAGAATTGACTGCTCATAAGGATTCAAGAAATAGAATTGACTATGGTTGGCTTAAATCACTCGCTTTTATGAATTGCACATCATTTTTGCCTTGTCTAAAGGTTATGCATAATGCTATAGAACTTAGAAGTTTTTGAATGGATTCTGAGAATAATAGCATATGCATATGTGAAATGAGAAATCTTTGTTTATGTTGGAATATGTGCCTCAATCCTTACTGACATGGAACTCCTGAAGGGCAAAGTCGCTGTGACATTGTTCATGTCTGGGCGACTAACAGTTCTGAAGCTCTTGAAATGATCCTATCGCTGTGACAGGGTTGAAGTCTTGCCAACAAAGTCTATCGCTGTGACTTTGTGCTTTCGGCATGACCTTTTGATGAATGGATTTCTTCGGGCGACAATGTGATCTTATCGGGCTAACTCGGGTGTCGGGGAGAGGTCCCAGCGATTGGTGGATGTCTCACCGATAGCTTAAAGCTATCGGGGTAACACAGAGGTCGCGGGGAGATGTCTCAACGATGCAGCTTGGTCACACCGATGGGAGTTCTTCGCGGTGACAAAAGACTTCGATGGGAAGTCCTGGCGACTTGGTTAGGTCACGCCGACGGGAGATGTCACATGGTCTTCGCAGTGACAAAAGACTTCGCTGAGAAGTCTTGGCGAAAGTCTTGAGTCTTGCCGACAGTAAGACTTTGGCAAGACTTAGGGAGCTCGGAGAAAGGTCACGGCGATAGACACGAGTCTTGGCGATAGTGTGACTTTTGGTGGAAGCTTTGTTTCGGTATGACGTCTCACCGAAACCGTGGGGTCTTGCCGATAGGTGAAAGGCTTCGGAGTAACATAAGGTTGTCGGCAGAAAGTCTTGGCGAGATCAGTATGTCTTGCCGAATGGACTAACTCATCACTGTGACTAAAGACTTCGATATGAGTCTCTCCGAAAAGCGAATGTCACGCCGAATGGAAATCTCATTGGTGTGACTTGTGGACTCGACATGAGGTCTTGGCGAGAACGAAATGTCTTGCCGATGGAATGTCTGATCGCTATGACTTGTGCATTCGATATGAGTCTCGCCGATAAGGGAAACCTTTGCCGATAGGAACAAAATGGACATCGATGGTTTCGGTATAACTTCTTTGTTGTCTTGCCGACTGCTAGAGACTTAAAGCCGATATCGATAGAGAAACTTTTTGGCATTGGGGAGACACTGTGAGTGTCTCACCGATATGCCAACAAAGTGTGAACGCCGTTGACCGTGTAATCATCCTGTGTGGCATCCTGCTGGACCAATCAGAGGAAGCAGTTCTTTCAAACTGATGACGGTTGTTTTTTGTAACAGTTGCAACGCTGGAAAAACTGCATGCAAGGAAAAATCATCTGCTCGAAAGGAAACTGTCTATGATTGGCAATGGCGGATAAGGATGCACTGAAGACAAAATTAGAATGTGAATAAGATTTAAAGTAGATCGATTCTGATTGGGATATACGATGAGTTGTTCGAGTGGTTGAGAGAGCTTTTGTTTGTAACTGATGAACAGTGAATAAAGCTACAGAAAAATAACCAAAGAGCTGGATCTCTGAATTGTATGTAATGTTTTTTGTTACTGTAATACAAAGTGATTCAGCTTGGTGTGGTGGGTTTTTTCCCGAAAGGGTTTCCCACGTAAATCTGTTGTTCAATTGTCTTTGAGTGTCTTCTCTATTTCTGCAAATCTTTCATGTGTATCTTAATTAGATTGTAATTTGAAAATTAAAAGCCCTGCATTGCATTCTTCCCTGTGGATTTGACGTTAGGAAAGTGTTTCTGCACCTCTGCTTTCCTTACAGTTTAAACACAACATGCAAGGTCTAGAGGACTAGAGGTTCAAAATTTCCACATAGCAAGTGTAAATTGAAATTCAGAAGGATTTCCTAGCTACTAAGCTTGCATGTGTTTTCAAATAAAAAAAGCTACTTACTACAAATATGTGTAGTTAATGAGGCAATTCTTTAGTCTGATGCTATTTTAAAAGTCTAAAACCTATTTTGTAATATTTCAAGTTTATATGTGCTGAGAACTTTTTGCGCTTTTCCTTTTCATGAACCGGATTGGTCATGTTTTGAATTGCAAGATGAGCTTGTGATGCCCATGATTGCACTTTTGAGTTGTATGGAATTTGTTTGAATGCGATGAATTTTAATGTTTCTAAAGGGTTCTTTGCAAGCTTTTTTTTTTCTTTCTAAATTTGGTATTATTTTCCAACAGTATTGCTACAGGTGCAGAGAATGCTCAATCAGAATCTGGAAGAGGGTCTCCTGCTGAAGCTCGTGAAGCTCATGCTCCGGAAGGATTACATCAACATCATGGAGCCCCTGCCAGAGATGCACAGGGACAGAGAAATGACAACCAAAGGCAGATGGTGAGAAGGTTTCAAGTGGGATTCCAATTGGATTTGTTGCTTATACTCAAGCTTGCTATAGTGGTATTTGTTTTCAATCAAGACGGATCTAAGGAAAGACTATTTCTTTTGCTGTCCCTTGCAACTTTGGTTTACTTGTAAGTAACAATGACATTTTCATCATCACAGCTTAGACCATCTTTTCTGTGCAAATATTCTTATCACAATTCTCCTCATTTGTTATAATATTGATGGAAATCTGTTATAATGGGAACAACATTTTTGAGGATCGCAGGTATCAAACTGGAGCTCTTGCTCCTCTATTACAATGGATTTCAGAGAGTGCTCAACGAGTTAGGCTACCACCTCAGCCTCCTGCTCGAGTTGTAAACCCTCAGCATGGTGCTAGGGCTGGTAAGCCTGCAGGGGGAACTTGTTAACAGTTACAGTTTAGTCTACCATTTATACAATGCCTTTGATATTTTTGAATTGTTCCCTATTGATAACTTATCTGTTTTGCAGAGGGCCTCCAAGAGGCTGGAAATGAGCCTAATGCACAAAATGTTGGAAGGCAGGGTCCTCAAGATGTGGGCATTCAAGAGGGTGGTAATGATCCTGCTGACAGAGTCAATCAGGGAGCTGGAGATCCACAAGGACTCAATTGGTGGGGATTTATGAAGGAGGTTCAGATGATTGTTGTAGGCTTTGTGATGTCTCTTTTGCCTGGCTTTCATCATCATGCTGACTAGATTAGTTCTCATTTCAAGGTCTTTTGTAAATGAGATAAGAATAAATAAAATGTAAGGTTTTTTTTTCGTCCAGTGGCAGATGGGAGGACTTCCTTAATTCAGCTGCCTCTATTTAAGCTGTTCATTGCTTTTCAATTTGTTGAGATGTAATTACAATTGAACATAAAGATATTAGGCAGAATACCATTAAAATGTTAAAGGTAAGTGGAAAGAAATCTTGTTACTGGCTTCTTCAATGATGTCTCACAGGCCAAATTTGTATCCTGGCTCCGTCATATTACAAGAATTTTATCTTTTTATATTTATAATTAGCGTTTAAAATTGTTGGTATGATGCCGCAGTTTATAATCACAATTTTCAATAAAATTGTTATGTCAATTTCCTGTTTTTTATTACACACCTTTTACCGGTGCCTCAATAAAATTTCCCAAATTCTAGTGCAACAAACTGTAGAGATGTTTTAGTTTTCTCTCATGTTTGCTGCCTGCTACACCCCTTTGTGGGTTGTTTATGCAGGTCATCATTGTTAAATGTTTTGTTTTGGAACTTTGTTTCTTAGTTTGAATTTCAGGCTGGGGCACCTTAATAGAACCCCATACTATATTACATAACAAAAAAATAACTTTTGGATTCAAAATCAGAACCATCAATTTGCATGTTATACCGACTATATATGTGCTGATACAGAAAAATATACATTCATGTATTGGAAATGCTCAAAATGATTACTCAGTAAATATTGCGATGCCATTTATGAGGTTGTGACTGAAAATAATTTGGTTATTTTATTGTGTCAGAAATTAAGATATCTTTTTTTCCCTTGTTAATCTCAAGTGAGTTATGGAGTGCACACGACAGTGCCAGACGTTGACTGGAATTATGGATTGTCTTAGTGGAAGGGGTTTGAACCTGAGTTGCACTCTTAGTAGTGTTCCCCATCACCATTACACGACCCCTTTAGTGAAGTGGAGGTCAAGGGATATTTTGGAATGATAGACGCACCGTGCAGGGACACAAACACAGAACTCACAGTTGATTCATAACTACTTAGTGGCAAAGTTGTGTTTAAGCTTCTGAGGACTAAGGATTCTACACAGGGTGTTAAGGCTGTCAATTTAACTTCAATGACTTAAAAGAACATGTACTAGAAGTTGCTATTTGGTTGGAAAGGTTTGCCTACTAGATATAGGGTTTCTTTCTTTTTTTGACCTTGTCCCAGTACTACTGTGCACGGTGGTTTGTAATATTTGCAACTATAGGTGTAGTTTTGGTAAGTTCAATTAGGTCACAGTACACATATTCAAGTTGTAATTGAATACCAATTTGATAGAAACTGG
Source organism: Sequoia sempervirens (assembly GCA_007258455.2). Classification (NCBI taxonomy): domain Eukaryota; kingdom Viridiplantae; phylum Streptophyta; class Pinopsida; order Cupressales; family Cupressaceae; genus Sequoia; species Sequoia sempervirens. Next base: position 56,107 of record VDFB02350588.1, read on the forward strand.
AAAACTAGTATTGTTAATTAGGGTAATGCTTTCTATAATGCGGAAGATGGTTATGGATTGGGTTTTACAATACAATATGAAAAACGCAACTAATATTAAAAATTCGTTACCTTGACTTGACATTTCAAATTGAGAGTTTTTTAAAAATTATTATGGGCAGTGCTGTTTGTTCTAAGATGCATGTGATATGAGAGATAAAATAGAGATTATATTTTTTGATAGGACCTAATGTTTTGCGACTGTTAATTAGGGCAACGCTTTCTATAATGCATAAGATGGTTATGGATTGGGTTTTACAATACAACACGAAAATGGCAACTAATATTAAAAATTTGTTACCTTGACTTAAAATTTCAAATTGAGAGTTGTTTGAAAATTATTATGGGCAATCGTGTTTGTTCTAAGATGAAAATTGTTATAGAGTGAGTTCTTTCTACTCTTGGAGAAAAGTGATATTTTATTGTAATGTGCAAACTGCAGCTATACAATCTCATTACCGTTTCATGTTGATTAGCTTTGTTGCTGAACCTTATCTTTTGTGACTTATTTCAAAAAAATTGTTTTGAAAGTGCCTTCTTCAGTCTTTGTAAATTATTATTAATAATAAATGCATTTTTCCAAAAAAAATGTATACCGTGAATCATTTGTTCGTGGATTATATCCATGTTAGTTATTGCTGTCATATTTAATGTTTATGTGAATATGATTAAAGAAATGATTAATTCTGATTAGTACATTGAGATGTGATGTAATTGAGATGATATAGTGTTTAGTTGAGGCATTTAATCATAGCAATGCATGTAGTGATTACATTGCATGTGGATTGTTTTTCTAAATCTGATTGAATTTGATGAAGCTGACACTAGAGTGAAGTATTTTTCTTGCTTTGTTTATTTTTGGAGGTTCTTAATTTATGCCTTGCAATGCCCACTCTATGGGAGACAATTGTGGATTGAATTGATTAAACTTATTCTATTTATTTGACTTGTACTTTTTTTTAAAGTCCATTTTTGAAGTATAGTTATGACAATTTGTATGTATTACTAAATTATGAATTTTAATTGAAAAGAATGTTGCATTTCATGTTTGGAACCAAATGGCATTCTTTGTTTTAAAAAAAGAAGTTATAAAATTTGAAGTTCAGCAATGGTGAAATTGAGAATTTTATGGTTTTGCATTGAAAAATCATTTAGAAAAATTTAAATTGTGAATGTATATGAATGACTTGGCATGGGAGATGAAATGATTCTGTAATATTTTTCCATGTAGAATCTTTTGAGACTGCCTAAAAATGATATTTTATTTTTGTAGCATTCAGTTCTATGCCACGCTAAAATAGTGATTTAGTATGAGGAACCTAAGATTTAAGGTATAGTATATAGGATAGGAGTGGCTCTTGATATTTTTTTGAATTCAAAAGTAATTTTGAGGCTATAATAGGCATGAATTATTAATTAAGTGATGATTAAACTTCATTGGGTAAATGAAATGAATCAAGATGTTAATTCAACAATATGCTTGGAATGCATATAGAGGCTTGGTATGGGCATCAAGGACATGCCACACTGAGAGTTATTAGATGTTTGATTGGGTACCCTCACAAGACAATTGAGATACATACCTAATTCTTGCATAGCTTTAGAGCTATTGTGATGACACTCCTTGTCTAACCTCTAGGATCTCCAACTTTCTTGTCATTAGATTTTGTATTTGATGTGAGGCTTAACTCACTATGTGTGGTTGTGTGTGTGTGTGTGTTATTGGTTGAGATCTTGGTTGCATGTGTTTATAGTTGTTGTAGAGAAGGGGGATTCGTCACCCCCAAGGCTCTCAAGTCACGGAAGATCCTAAGGGAACGATCTGCCATAAACTACCTCTGACTATCTAAAAAGTTAAAGAAGAAAGGACAGGTTGAAAAGGAAGGGCAAATGGGACTATTTCCCCTCAGATTATGACAAATGTTTTCAGGAAACGAGTGAGCAGTCTGCATAGGTCTCAAACTATGAACCAAACAAGTCTCAAAGGATAGCAGTGTGGGAGTCGGACTTCAACACGTCGCGTTGGAGTCTCAAAGATACATTGGCATCCTGTACGGATAGAGGGTCAAGTAACAATCATAAACTTAGAGTCTACTGACGACCCGAATGTTATAGTTTTGCAATTTGACAAGAACGTAAAGGAAATGCGAAGTATAACAAGAAGAGTATTATAAAAACTACTCTAATAGCAAAATGACAAAGAAAGAAGAAGAATACCAACTTACTCAAGGTCCAGTTTTCCAGCTAGCTCCAAGAAAACGAACACCTACACAGTAACAAATTATGACAGATGTTTTCAGGAAACGGGTGAGCAGACTGCATAGGTCTCAGATTGTGAACCAGACAACTCTCAGTCAGAGGATGGTAGCGTGGGAGTTAGACTTCAACACGTCGCGCTGGAGTCTCAAAGACACACTGGCATCTTGTACAGATAGAGGGTCAAGTAACAATAAAAAACTCATAGAGTCTACTGATGACCCGAACGTTATAGTTTTGCAATTTGACAAGAAGTAAAGGAAATGTGAAGTATAACAAGAAGAATATTATAAAAAACTACTCTAACAGTAAAATGGCAAAGAAAGAAGAAGAATACCAACTTACTCAAGGTTTAGTTCGCCAGCTAGCTCCAAGCAAATGAACAACACCTACACACATAGTAACAGGAAAGATGTTAGGACTGTGTTTGGAACTTGCTTCAGTTAAGTCCCTGTTTCGGTGTTCCCACCTCCATGGATAGCCAATAGACAATGATATTGTAGAAAAACAATAAAGTAAATAGAAAGGACACAATGAAGTAGAGAGCAATGACAACCTGGATGCTACTCTACAAGAATGATAATGAAAGATAAGAAAGCAAGTAGATAAACACAATATCACCTTCCCTTCTACAAGCACTCAAGGTTGATAGAGGAAGTAGAGCAATATCACCATGCCAAGGAGGTAGAGCTTCGTGAATCTACATTGGCAATGGTGTTGGAACAAGAAGCTGTAGAAACCAAGTAGAAAGCTAGTAGCAACAAGAGAGAGTGGTAGAGAAGTGTTAGAATGATCAAGAATGAATGGAGAGAGTGAAGGAGTGAATGAATCTTCTTGAGAATGAAAGAATGAAGTTGATAGATGTTCAAAATGGGAAAAATGGAGGAAAATAGTTGTTTCCCGTCGATCAAGATTCGACAAGGAAAGTTACATTCACAAGTGGTAAGAAATCATAATGTTTTTGCTGCTTCTTGACGTAGGAACCTTGTCAGGATGGCAACATGACATGTGGATGGCCATGCGGCACACGTGCGTCCCCAATTTTTTTTCCTCACCGACACAAAATGACAAGGACATGCGGGCAAAGCGGGATAAAAACGATAGGTATTTACATTATCGAACTTGTAAGGCTAAAATGAGGGTAAATTAATGGGAAATTTTCCTAGGTGCAAATTTACACTATTACATTTTTCCCCCATTTTAGCGAGCATACATGTCAATGCGTATGTGAGCTAAAGTAGAAAGAGGTTGAAGAGAATATACTGATAATGTCGAGGAAGAAAATATTTGATCCGACGTACCTTGACGTGAAAGAGGGAGCTCCACCAAAATGCGAAGATGACACGGGTCTTCGATCCTACAAAGCTAGCTACAATCTCACCATAAACATGTTAGGCGAAAAAGCTAATCATAAAAGATACACATCCATTAGACACAAGAAGACACAAGCTGACATGATAAGACAGTCTAATTAGATAGACACAAGACACACATTGATCAGATAAATAATCTTGCGACTGCTGCAAACTACGTTGCAAGACAGTCATAGAAAAGGCGGGTCTAGTCAGGCTGCCCCCAAGCTAGATGCCAAGATATAAGATGTCTGACACCAAGACACGTGACATAAAATATCAAATAAAAGACATAAAAGAATCCTACTCAAGACATCAAGACATCGAGGAATCCCTTTTTTAGAAAGCAATTTTCAAAAAGGGGTTCTTTCAGCAGGAAACCCTTCAAGATATCAAGACACCAAGGGTTCCTTTTGAAAGAACACACCATTTGAAAGACACTCAATTTTCCGCAAGTTATTATGTCATCAAGGAATCCTTTTGAAAGACCTTTCGTCAAGGAATCTATTGGAAAGAATGCTCCTTTCCAAAGGAAAGTTTTCAAACCCTTTCATTTTAGAAAAAGTGCTCCTTTTTAAAAGGAAAATTCACTCTTTCCCTTACATGATCCTTTTCGAAAGAAAATTTCATCAAGGAGTCATTTTTTAAGAGGATACATACTTTTGGAAAATGAGAGTTTTCAACAAGGGATTCTTTTGTCAAGGAATTCATTGTAAAAAAAATTGACACCAAGGAATCCTTTTGAAAGAATTCACCTTATTGAAAGTTAGAAAAGCATGGTAGGCCCCCTTAAGATGGTGTGCACTACGCAGAGGAGTGCATGAAATCCTAAGGAGAGAAAGGAGAGATATAGATGTTGTGGCACACAACACATAGTGAGATGTATCTATGGTATGTTGTCACACACATGAGGGACACCACATGAAAACCACAACATCATGAAGCAGACAAGCAGAGACGAAAAAATCCAGAGACAAGAGGATCTGAGAATTTAGGCTTAGAACTATCCATAGATACAAATAGATAGATATAATATAGTATATGTATGAACTATCATCAATCTCCAAAGTTCTCAGAATATGAAGAAGAGCACATGCAGACAAAGTAAAAATAAAAGTTGGGTCAACATGGAAGAAGGCCTAAATGCCCCCAACACTTTGCATCGTCCCTAATATCGAAAAGCAATATTACGACACATAGAAGAATGATGATTTAAATAGAAGCACATAACAAATTTTCCGTGCATGTATCCAAGTACTTACAAGGGTAGCAAGGTTCCTCTAGGCAGGATCAAAAACACAAAAAGACAAGCAGGGGGGAACACAAACACAAAAAATCTAATCTACATATAAAGAAAAGGCACCACCTTAATCCTCATCGACCAACAAGTCATCCTGCTCCCAATCTAGATCATTGTAAGGCGAGGGCGAACAAGCCTGCAAGGGCGGGATAGCAAGGGAAATGCTCTCCAACTCGCCTACAACAAGGGCCAAGGAAGAAGGCCCCTCAAGGTCTTCTTCATCAAGCTCTTGTGAAGCAAAAGTCATCGATTTTATGAAAATTGAAGACAAAGTTGAGATATCATCCACCGAATTGAACATGCACTTTCTAGGAGTGCCTTGTTACAACTGGGCAAGAGAAAAGCAAGGCACTCGAGAGTCATTTCCAACCTCAACAAAAGGGGAAGTGGCAAATTTCAAGGACACAAAGGCTGCCTCCATCACAAGGACGATGCAAGCCAAGACAAAACTAGCCTCTGAAGGAGGGGAACCCCTCTTATGACCATCACGCACGGTGAGGCCATCCTCCAACTTACGATTCAATGGAGGATGCAAGATCCCCACTGAGGAAGTAGAGGCGATGGAGAAAATTGAGGAAACCACAAAAGACACCACTTTTGTATGAGGCATGTTAATGGGTTGTGAGAAAGGAGGGATGTCTAGGAGGGACATCAAAAGAGTAGGCTCCATGGAGAGAGCAATGAAAACTTGCACCCTTTTGGGGTGAGCATCATCGGGACCCACCAGAGGAGCAAGAAGCAAGACATAAGCGATGTGAATTGAAGCAGGAACAACAGAAGAAAGTGGAGCAATAGAAGGAGATGCAGAAATAGATGCTTTAAATCCCCCTCCATCTTCTGCGAAGTGGCGTGCTCTACAACTAGAGTCTTTCGCCTATACTAGCACTCACATGCAAGATGGTTATGTCGGTTGTGAGCATTGGAGGATGCGGCCTGAGAAGAGGCCTGGCACTGTTGCTCAACTACATGAGCATGCTTCACAACCGTTTTTGATGGAAGGGTGGTCTCCTAAGCAGGGGCATGAGGAGGAGGCACAAAAGAAGAAATGATAATAAGAGGAGAAATAGACACAAGAGCCTCGACAGCGGGCCTCTTCTCATTCTCTACCTAAGGGACAAGTGGAAGAATAGTAATAGGCTGTGGAGGCTGAGACACAGGAACAACCTCGCGGGAACTGTGAGAAAAACAGGCAACTAAAAAGCCCGACGCTTTGCTTTCTGCCACATGAGCACCAACACATTCCCATGCGAGGCATAGGAGCTGGAACCGAGGATGCCACCATGGGATGAGAAGTAGAAGCAACCAGAGTAGAAGATGCAGAAGAAGGCTTTAGAGGTGAGCAAGCTTCCCCTTCCCTTTTGACAGGGCCGAAAAAGGGTGCTGCCACAATAATGGGTTACACTTTTTGGGACATCCTGTTTTTGTTGAAATCACATATTTTTAGAAAATATAACGATTTAAGCCTTGAAAGGTTCCATTTAAAGGATTTTAATTGAAGATGGGTGTGATCAAACCTCCTTATATCAAACCTCCTTGGATAGAACCTCGCTAGTTTTAAACCATACCTATAATGGAGACTCCTCTACACCTATCAAAATGCTGATAAAAAACTACTTTTGATTTACCTTTTGGGGGATCGAATGAATTCATTTAAAATTTATGTTTTTTAAGTATGTATTCCTTATTATAAGCTTCCCAAAAAGTATAATTTTAAATATATTTAATTTGATTATTATTATTATTTTTTAATTTCTTGTGAATGTAGGTTTTTCATCGAAAATCAAGCTCTTTGTTCTACACATGTGGAAAAATAGTACATTAATAAAAAAAAATTTAAAAAATATTCATGCTCTTGGTATTGATGTCCTTGATCCAACAAAAAAAAATGAATTTTGATACATACAAAAAAGTTGTGTTATATAGTAAACCTATGACTAAATTATAATTGGTTTGACTTCAAAACTTAATTAAGAAAAAAAAATTCAATAAAACACTATGAAACCAAATAAAGGAGCTAGATATCGTAGTTACAAATCTAAATTCAAAAAAATAGAATTTTATCCTTCATAGAAAAAAAATTGTGTTATACAGTAAACATCACCTTTTAAAAATGGTGTTTATTGTTAAAAACTAGTTATCGAAGGAGATGGAAAAAATTGCAATTTGATTCCAAAATTTTAAAAAATATATATTTAGAATCTACAAACAAAATGTCACAAATCACTAGTTTGTATTATCTTCAAATTCCTCATGGTTCAACAACTATAAGCGTCTGAAAGTGAAGATTTAGTTAAAAAAGTTTAGTTCAATGTCAAGTTAGGTCAAAAAGTGTAACCCACTATTGTGAGATCACCCAGAAACAACTTGTTGTTGCGCTATCATAGAAGCTTTATAGAAATAGCATAGGGAGAGACTAGATAGCTAACTTTTGGCGTTAAGCTCCTAGTCTTATATTTAATATAAGCCTTATATAACAAGTTCAGTTCAATGTCAAGTTTGGCCAAAAAGTGTAACCCACTATTGTGGGATCACCCAGAAACAACTTGTTGCACTATCATAGAAGCCTTTACAAAAATAACATAAGGAGAGACTAGATAGCTAACTTTTGGCGTTGAGCTCCTAGTCTTATATTTAATATAAGCCTTATTTATTATGGATTCTTGATTGTTGTTAATTGTCTCCTATTTGCTTGAATTCATTAATCATTCAATTTATTCATATTCACATGTATAAGTAGTCCTGATTGAAGAGAAATGTGCAAATTGAGTTATCTTGTCTATTGTCACCATGATAACATCATGGCATCTAGAAGATGAAGGTAGCCCAATAATAAATTCCATAGATATATTGTCCCATTTCCACTTTAGAATATCATGGGGATGAAGTAGTCTTATCGGTTGTTAATGCTCTGCCTTGACTCTTTGACACTCAAGGCATCAATCAACAAAATTTGCTATATCACAACACATACCCACTCAATGGTACAACTCTCAAAGATTTGCATGCATATTGTTCACTCCTAGATGTGTGGAATAAGGTACCCTATGAACCTCAAATAATATCAAAGTACAAAGATCCCCAATCACAAGCACATAAATACGTCTGTTGTAATGCAACAAACCATTTGTACCTAAAGTATAGCAAAAAAAAATCCCTTAAGGGAATTGCGAGATGATATTTGCTATTGAATCACACAATACCATTCATCCTGAGGCAGCTTCTGAAGAAGGAAAGACATCAAATCTGAACTCAAGGACATAAATATCATGTCATGACCTTGTCTACTCAAGGCATCTGCAATAATAATTTTCTTGCCTTCGATGTAGTGTACATCAAAATCATACTCACAAAGAATTCCATCCATCATCTCTAACATGTATTTAGATTTGGTTTTGAGTTAAAATATATTGAGATTGCAATGATTTGAATGTAGCTCAAAATGATACCCAAGAAGATAATATCTCCATCTAGTGAGAGCATGAACCACAAGTGCTAACTCTTAAGTCATGAATAGGATAGTTAAGCTAGTGGGATTTGAGTCTTCATGACTCGTACATGATCACTCCACCCTCCTGCATAAGTACAACTCCTATACCATCCAAATAAGCATTTGTGCATACTAAAAGTTCCAAAGTTGTATCTAGAATTGCTAAAATGGGATCACTAGTAAAACACTCCTTAAGGGTCTGAAAGGCCCTCTCACATTTTCTCAATCCATACAAACTTCTCTTTCCACTATTTAGAGAAGTAATGGAGTGTGTGATCTTGAAAAAATCTGTACAAATCTACAATAATAACCTACTAGACCCATAAAACTCTTGACCTTTGATACATTAGTGGATGCTGGCCACCCCACTATTGCTCTAATATTTGATGGATCTACTAAGATACCATCACCAAATATAATATTCCCCAAATACTGACCTCAATCTAAAAGAAAGAACACTTGGCCAAATTGGCATATAGTTGATGTCTCCTCAACTACTGCAAGAACTTTTGCAAATGATTCTCATGCTCCTCTACCATAAATAAATCAAGATATCATCCAAAAATATCAATAAAAAATGATTAAGGAAAGTATGAAATACCTCATTCATTAGACTTATGAACATTGCAAGGGAATTCGTCAACCCAAAAGGCACCATTGTGAACTCATAATGACCATAATGGGTCTTGAAAGTTGTCTTATGAATATCTTCCTCTACAATTTGTAACTGATGGTACTTGAATTTCAAATCAATCTTAGAGAACACCCTAGCTCCCTTAATATGATCAAATAGTTCATTGATCCTAGGGAGAGGGTAACAATTATTGATTGTTAACTTATTCAAATGCCTATAATCCACACATTAACAATGGTATTCATCCTTAACAAACATAACATGTGTGCCCCAAAGAGATATGATAGGATGAATATGGCCCTTCTCTATAAGTTCATCTATTTGGATCTTGAGCACACTGAGCTCCTAAATAGTCATCATGTAAGGTGCTCTAGATATTGGTTGAGTTCTTGGAACCAAATCAATGTGAAAATCTACCTCACATTGGGGAGGCGTCTCTGGCATCTTTGAACAAAACACTTTTGAAAACTGCATGAGAATAGGATGATCATCCAAGGACATCTTTCATATCCTCCATAGTGCCTTCTAACTTATCACTAATGGTTATGGAAAACATTTGACAAATTTTTCGCATGCACCATTTAAGCTATATAATGAATATAATGCAAAGAAAGATAAGTCTTTGAATCTTTGAAATCTCCACTACCATCTTGTTGAGACAAAACTGTAGATATAATTCTATATTGATTCATGATTCAGTTCAACCCTAGGTCAATTCAAGATGTAAACTTGTGAAATATGTAGTAGCTATCCGCTCAAGGGCTAGAGGGAGTAAATTGAGTATGAAAGAATGCAACTTTAGCTTACTATAATTTGAAATTATATCCACTATTTTTACTTTAAATCTGCTACATGAAGTGTGACAAGAACAATTGGCTACAACTACAAGAACTATTCTACTACATGAACAAAGATTGTTATTAGAACACAAAATCCTTCACAGTAGAAAATAATTATTTTCATAAATCCAACAATATATAAGTTCTCACATGAATCAAGTAAACATAGATACAATATTGTTACTTAGTCATGAACCAGTGTATAGATTTTTTTTTTTGTTTTATAAATTGGGACTATGAAATGACTGTCATGAGATAACAAAACGTTTATACCATTTACAAATTAATAAAAACAGAACAAAAGACCACACAAATAAAAATACTTAACACAATGGAAATAGGAAAAGTTCACGAGGCATCCTTTGAGTGGGCCCTCCTCACAGTCCACTAGGTGATGAGAATAAGCTACTGCAACTCTTCTTTAGATTAAAACAACAAAATTATATTGCTTAGGTTTGAGAAAAAAAATTGTTCCATTTGTTGCTTTATGTTTCCCTTTTATATATTTTGCAACTTATAACCACTAAGCTATAAAGAGCTATAAAGCATTATGTTGGCCTTCCACCCATAAAACTAGGATATGAAAGTCGATTTAGGCCAATGGCCATAATGTCGTTTTAACAAGAGAACCAACTAATACAATTCTTTGGCTTATAACCACAAAATTCAAATATGCAATTTACCAAAACATAAGAGTAATCTAAAATAAGAATCTAAACCAACAACCTCTCCATTGTAGTCCACATAATGTCTTCAACTTGCATGAAATTATTTTACTATGTTTCATCCATTCAATTGAATAGATTAGTACTCCTACAAACCGATATCTAAAACGTATTTATTCTTTTAAAAACATATCAAACAAACCAACTATAATGGAAAAATCAAGGAATTAAGGCGTGGAAAATGAATAAACATAAGCATTGAAGGGCTCAAGGTTAACAAAATGTAGGCAGGTTTTAACCCCATAATTTCCCCCTAGCTCAAAGGATTGCATGCCCTCATGCAATAGGAATGATTTACTTATAGACTCAGGTTTTCTCTTTTGAAGACATAGTGGACAACTTTTGCACAAAACCCATGATTTCATTAAGCCAAGAGGCCCTTAAGCTCTCATTTTTCTACTCATGTTTTTGTATGGTTATGTAGGGTCCTCTTGCTTCCACCTATTCTTTTTGTTTTACCATCACATGTATTCCTTGCATAGCTAACTGAAGATGTTAAAAATACAAAAATAGTCCGAAAGTGATAATCGGAGGTGCCAAATACTCAAGAGCTCATTAGAAACATCAAACAACCCCTTTGGTAAGACTAACAGTTGTTGAGAAATTCGAAGCTAACTACAATGTTGATGTGACCAAAAACAAGGACATAATAGCCCACCTTCCCCAAAGATCTCTTGTCCTCAAGCAATGTCAACACAACTTCAAAATCACTTGACTGAACCAAATTGAAATCAAATGTGATCTGAAGATCCCAAACCAATCTCTAGAAAAACCCACCATGTCGATGTTGCACCACTTTGATTAAAACTACCAATCCATAATCCCAAGTTTGCACTCTCCTCACAAGAAACCCAAAAATGTAATCATCCTCTAAAACCAAACATAAATACCTATGAAGACATAAAACTACACCATGAAAGATCTCCTGCCAAGGCATCTCAGTAAATTCTGCATCAACAATTCCACTACCTGATACAATCATGGGCAACAAGGAACATAACCTACTCAATAGGAGAACATGGTACTCTGCATTTCTCATCATAGAATCCCAAAAGTGATGTGGATTAATTTCTGATAAGCGATTGATATAAAAGGTGACAATAGTATCAACTTCTAAATTATCTATCCTAGGAATGCTTTCTTTGTTATAAACTAGTAGTACCTCATTAACACTTAACTTCCAAGTGCCAAAGTGGCATTCCCATGTACACCATTTTACACAATTGACTACAATCATCAATGTAACATCTAAAACTACATAGACCAACAACCTGCGATGATTGCAATAACCATTACTCACCAATGTGGAGGTTTGGAATAACTGAACCACATCAGAAAAATCTTCCACACTTCACTACCACAAAACCTGTAAGTACTGAAAAACAATCAACTCATTAAATGATTTTGTCAAAATCAGAATTGTAATGTCGGGGCAGCAGTTGCAATGATGAAAAACTCTTGTATGCATAAAATATGTGAGCATGGAATTGATTGAAAAGACTTCTCCAATGACTAGATTATCTTCACCATTAAACTCCGACCGAAAAATACTCCACTCATTGGCTATAAATACTAGCCAAACCACCTATATGCAAGTAACCAAAATCGTGTGTTGGTAGATTGGTAGGTGAACATCAAATCCAAATCTACAATATTTCCCAATGCCCCTCCAGAATAGTTTCTAAAAGTCCACAACCCCAATCTTGAGTCAACACCTCACAACTAGGAATTTCACTTGGATCCCATATCTTGTGGCCGTCAACAACCATAACCTTGAAATCAGGAAGTGTTTCATCCCCAATCACAAAGAGTGGATTATCAAAAGTGGACTCTGCATCCCACTCAAAAATAGGACTATCAGTAAATTGAAAATTATTTTTATTTTCTTGACCCAATTCTCCCTCTTATTGTTCCAACTCTACTCTTGCCAACTT
>VDFB02350589.1:0-31319 GCA_007258455.2 Sequoia sempervirens
TCTTGATCTAGAGAAAGGGATATGATGTTATGCTTTGGATCAAGCTCTTGGAATGCCTCATCTTGTGTGGATGGTAGGATGACATAGTGTTGGATGAACTCTTCAAGTAGGGAAGATGAAAGAATGGAGGATTTGTGAAGGTCATGGGAATGGATTTTAGTGATATGAGGAGTGGGGAGAGTGGATTGGATGTGGGTGTCTTCAATGGATCAGATGGATCTACGAGTAGGGGGAGTGGATTGGATTTGGTTATCATCAAAGGGTTTGATGGTTTCTATAGTAGAACATGGGGGTTCAATGAATTCAATGATGATTTCAATGGTGTCAACAGTTTGAGTGATGCTAGGGGTGGTATCATCAATAATAGGTGTTGGGTGGAGAAGGGTTGCATCACTAATGACCGTGGCTGATGGGTTGCGATGGAATGATTCCATGACTTCAAGTGGTGGAGTTGGGGATTTCTAATGAATGATTGGAAAAGAGGGAATGAATGTTCAGAATGGATGGATGAATGGTTGAAACGAGTAAACGAATGATCAAAAAAGAGGGAACAAATGTTTGGAATGGATGGATGAATGGTTGAAACAAGTAAACGATTGATTGAAATGGATAAAAAAATTCTTGGATGGGGAGAATTACTCTCAAAATGGATGAAAGGATGAATAGGAAGAAATTGAAGAAGATGGAGGGAGGGATCTTAAGATTTGTTTTGATATCCAAAGATCTTGGCTGCAGATGGACTATAGCTCAAATTAAGATTTTGGTTAAGCTCATATTGGGATTAGATTAAAGCTTAGATTAGGATTGGATCAAATCTTAGATTAGGATGATTGGAGGATGTGATGGGATTGATTCTACACAAAGTTTCAAGGTTTAATGAACATAAGATGCTAACAATCAGATTTTTCTAGATTTGGCAATTTTCAAACATTGTCAAATTTTTCCATTTTAGGAAACTTCATAGACATACTTTTGAAAGTCTAGTTTTTTCCCAAACAAAACCCAAAAATAAGATAGGATGAATTTCCAATCAACATCCCAAATCTGAGACATGCATTCTGAGTTATTAATGAAAATGATTTTTCAAAAACTAAAAAAAATACTAAATTGCAATTTTGAGGGTCAAGATGAAAGTTTGAGGCCCCAAAAATATGGCAAAAAGGGGCCCAACAAACTCAAAGTTGATTAGGAATCTATATGCCACCTCATAACTCAACCACTTCTAAAATTTCAGCCCAAACGAACACCCGAGTCAAAAGTTATGGCCTCCGGAAGTTTCTGTATAAAAATCAAAACAGTCAAAAATGAAGTCTAGGTGATTGGGATGGATGATTGGATGATATATGTGGAATCTAATGATGTTCTAATTATCACTTATGTGGTTTGGTTGATGAAATGATGAGTTACAAAAAATGTGTTGATGACAAGCAAACAAGTGCTTAAAATGATTGAATGGAGGGTGAAATCAATTGTTTGAAGGGCAGGTTCGCCCCTAGCTAGGCAGGTTCACCCCTGGAGGTTAGGTACACCCTTGGCTAGTTAGGTTCACCCATGGCTAGGAAGGTACACCTCTGGATAGATCAAGTTTTCCCTTGGAGGTCAGGTACACCCCTAGACAAGTCAGGTTCACCCCTGGAGGTCAGGTATGCCCTTGGACAGGTCAGGTTTTTCCCTGGAGGTCAGGTACACCCCTAGATAGGTTAGGTACACCCCTTTATAGGTCAGGTTCACCCCTGGAGGATAGGTACGCTCGTGAACAAATCTGAACTTATTTTTTTAGACAAAAGACTAAGGTAAAGGACTCAAAACACAACAAACAACATTCATAGGATAAGGCTGACTCAACTGAATAGAAAATTACCAATTTCACACAAAGAAAACAATTCAAAAAATATGATCCTAAGTGTAGTAGAAATGGGTATGGCCAACATAGTCTTCTATTCTATGATGAACATGGTTGCTAGGGAGTCCTCGATATGCACTCGGTATGTGAGGCCCAAACTGTGAACACCAACCCATCACAAGTGTGAGTTGAGAACCTTAGCGAGATACTAAAGGATCAAACCAACTCTTCACATCATCCCAATGCTTCACCCATTACAATGTGGTTGGATTGAGGTACAACTTTTGCTCGCCCCCTTTATATACCCTGTCAGTACGCGTGGTTGGAATCATCCCTTGGGGTGATGAAATCCCCAAGCAAGTCCCACTAAGAAAAGTAAAAGGGTGACTCAAAGGACTTGGTAAGCTATGATTTCTCATCACCTAGGATTTCCAAATGGAGCAAGGGGATTGGATACGTCAAATAGCTTACCAACAAGCATAACACACAAGGTAAATTGACACCCCTAGTTAAGCTATGTGACTAAGTTATCAAGAAACAACAAGCAACAATTGATAAATAAATAGCCCTGTGAGGAAACTTGTTAGTGATTTTTCTTCTTGTTCCTTTCCAAATGCTGATTAGATGCTTGCACAGACATAAACAAGACACATTAGGGGGTCAGAAACACTCAAAACAGTCAAAAATAGTTCTTAAATATTAGTTTTTACCTTATGGAAAAAACTCTTTTTGGTCAGGTTCGCCTATCTGTTGGGTCAGGTATGCCCCTGGAGGTCAAGTACACCCCTGGATAGGTCAGGTTCACCCTTGGATAGGCCAAGTATGCCCCTGGACAGGTCAGGTATGCCCTTGGATAGGTCAGGTTAGCCCCTTTGTGAAAACTACAAATTTCAGGTTTCTATGGAGGTCAAGTTCACCTGTTTGTTGGGTTAGGTTGGGCCTTGAAGGTTAGGTATACCCCTCTGCTAGGTCGTGTTTGCCCCTATGCAACCTTCATATGCAAACAATGGAAAAACAAAAAATGTGAAAGAATAGGAGGGTCCCATCAGGCATGCTAGAAATGTGACCAGGCTAAAATACTATTCCCAAAATGAGCATCAACAAGAAATGTGCAAGAAACAATAAAAACACCTAACACCTCAAGATTAGCTTAGTTGGATTAAAAAAAAATATGATAACAAGAGAAGTTGATTATACCTTATCTCGAATTGATCCTTTGGTTGGCCCTTGATGGTTGATTTTGTGTATACTCCTTGGATGGAAAAAGATGTTGATATGAGATGCAAGATGGATAAGAAATGAATGAAAATGGTATGATGGATGCAAGGAATGCAATTTTTTATCTAAGTATGGCTCAAATGAAAATTTTGCAACAGTTTGGTTAACACAATGATCAACCCCTTAAATGAGAGAAAAGAGGGGGTATTTATAAACAAAGTTGAATTCCCTAGAGAATTCAACTGTTGAGATTAAACCAATGAGGCCAAGATGAAGGGCTATGGTGAGTTGAGAACTCACAAGCCTTCACATATTGACATGTGGAATGTGAAGTGGCTTAGAAATGGTGATGTGTAAATGAGGTGGAAAGAGGGTACATGATGTGGAGGAAGGACAAGTACCTTGACATGTGACTTGATGTGACCTCTCAATGATCACATGGGGAAGAGAAGATTCCTTGAAGGAATAAATGTGAATTTAGAATTCACAATGATTGGGGAATCTTTTGGATAAGACAAGGTTGCAAAGGGAGAGGTGGAAAGTACCTTGGATAAGACAAGGTGCTTAAAAAGGTAAGCACTTGTTACATGTGACTTAATGTGACAAGTGAAAGATTCTATGGGGAAGAGAAAAAGGAATTTAATATTTGTTGGAAGGATAAAATGAATTAAAAATTTATTGAGAGGTTGATTAGGCTAGTTATTGAAGGATTAGAAGAGGGTTAGGCAACTAAGGGAGATTAGGGGCCAACTTGCAAAAGTTGGAGGATGTGAGACATCCTAATCAAGGATTAGGCATGTGCACATCCTTAACGATGGAATTAGGAGGAAAATTAGGATTAAGAAAGAGATGTGACATGTGAGGAATTAAATAAATGTCATATTTATTTAATTCATTTGATGAAAGGAGGATTAAAGAGATAAGGTATTTAATTATTAATTAAATACCTCAAGGATTTGGAAAAATTGAGGGTATTAATTAAATAATATTAATATTACCTAATTAATGCAAATAAAAGGATGTTTAGATGAAAGGGGATAAATTTGGATTAAGTGTCCAAATTTAGGTGTCTATAGTGCTGATCTAGAGGTCAGTCCTTGAGGCTTACTAAACGACATCTATGGGACAACATGCCCCTAGTTTTGAGCCAATTGCGTGCTTGAGGACCACTGACAAGGAGCAAGGCACGGAGATTGTTTACCTTACTACGGAGCTAACAATTTTTTGGGAACAACACAACCAACTATCAAGGGAGTTGCAGACGATGATCATCAAGTGAGATGTGTTAGTGAGGAGGGCTGTTGCCACCAAGTAGGTCTGTGATGTCCTCCAAAGTCGTCTCGATGACCTCGACTGGTAGTTGAAAACTATTATCCTGACAGATGTCCAACGATTATCGAATGAGTTGAGGCAGATGAAGTTGACTATATCCTCTTTATAGGGAGAGATCAGAGGGATGCGAGTAGCTTGTTGTATATCACACTCACACCAATCCCACTCTATGACCACCATTCAGCCCCTCCTGAGGGTACTAGAGTAGCCACCAGTGCTAGAGGACTCCAAGAACCATGCTCCATAGTGACAAAGGCTCATCATCAATTTTGTACATTCATTTTTGTAGCAAGATACATACACATACATATATACTTGTAGATCTTTTGTATAGACATATATTCAATAGCCACATATTTTTACGAGTGGCCCAATACATTTACATGACATTTGATGCACACATGCGTATATGTTGGTGAAAGAAGGAAAGATAATTAAGAGGAGGGGTGAATCAATTGTCACAAAATAATAAACTTTTCAAACTTTACTTAACTTAATCTTAGATCTAATGAATAAGCAACTAACCATAAATAATTAGAGATCAAAGAGGCAGTGAACATGGTTTTTTATGTGGGAAGCCCTTTTAGGAGAAAACCACGGTGGATGTTGAGTCCACAATATTATACCCTATTAAAGGGGTACATGTGCAAGATCATGATGGGCCAAAAAGTGGCAATATGATGGGTATGTGTGGGGTATGTGGTGACAACTTTTTTTACCCAAAATTGATAAAAGCGAAAAAATAATAGTTTTTAAAGGGATTCTCAACTTACCATATAAATTATGTTTTATTTTGAATTTAATAAATTATTATTATTAATTTTCTATTTGAATTATGACTAAAGTCTGATTGATAGTGATTGAAAAACATCTTTATGGCTTTCAAAGCGGTATGCATTTTGAATCAAAACGTAGTGTCACATTCTATGCTTTTGCATACTATAAGATTTTAAAAAAAATGAATTTCATGAAGTTTGACCAAGTTCTGATTGGTCAAACATACAAGTTTTATATTTTTAAAAATTGTAATAAAAAAATCATAAATAATTATTTACTTGGAAGAAATAGTTACAAAAATATGCATCACATCCGGGACATGGAGTCCTCTACTTATATCTAAAATATTATAAAAATATTATCATTCTATTGTGGTTAGGGGTGGTCGAGGAAAGACACCTACTTCTTATTTTTTTCCACGAAATTTGTGCTACTACATTGATATTTGGGGTACCACCAAATAGATTTTTTTTTTTTTTTTAAAACCCTATTAGTTTAGAAACTACATTCAATTTTCTATAGATTCTATTCTTACATATTTTTGAAATAATATAGATAACTTATTCAATTTTTTATGTCAAGTTGCCTAAATCTAATTTTTATGATTTTTTCGCCTCTTAGGGCCCGTTTTTTCCATGATGATCCTGCACATGCCCTTAAAATTATAATGAAATTAATAAAGGGGAATGCACATGTATTTAGGCACACTTCCTAGAGTTCACTTCTCAATTAAAAAAGGGGCTCACTGCTCAACAATACATAATACGATTAAATATAGAGGGTATGAACTGAAAAAATAGCTTTTGCACAAGCCTAATTATAGTTTTGATTAAGCACAAAAAAATCCTTCACTTTTCACTTTGCACACGAATCAATAGATAAATGTTCACACACTTGCACTCTATCTGGCTTTTTTTACACACACTCTTACACATACTCTCCTGCAATCTTTCTTCTAGTTTGCACACCTTTACTCTTATCTCCTATAATTTGATTTTTAGAATGATTTACCTTTACATACCTTGGAACTTTAGGATTTTCTCGAGCTTTTGGTTCTTTTGATCTTTCTGCACTTGCACTTGTCTGTGCTTCCTGACTTACTTGATTTACCAGAATGAATTGGGGTTGCTTTACCGAAACATATGGAATAATCTAAAGTTGGTTATGTGTCTGAGAATTCTTCCCTTAGCTTGTATTGTCTTCATTTGAATCATAACCATAATATCTGGATAATTTGGAAGAGTTCTCATCAAATCTGGCATTTGGAATCTCAACCATCTTTATTAGTCTTTTGTTATAGCATTTGTAAGCCTTACTCTTAGTAGAGTAACCTAGAAATATTCCTTCATTGCTTTTTTCATCAAACTTTCTTATATCATCATCTCTTTGGATATATAATTTCCTTCTAAAGATCTTGAAATATTTAATAGTAGGCTTATAACCAAACCATAGCTCAAAAGGGGTCTTGCCAGAATTACCATTAACATTTACCCAGTTCAAAGTATACACAATAGTGCTTATAGCTTCACTCTAATAAATCTGGGGCACATTTCCTTCTATCATCGTTGTTCTAGCAGCATCCAAAATTGTTCTATTCTTTCTCTTTGCAACTCCATTCTGTTGAGGGGTTCAGGGGGAGTAGATAACTATCTTCTAATTCCATGTTCATCATAAAAAGAGTTGAACTTCCTAGAAGTGAACTCACCACCTCTGTCAGACCTCAGGCATTTTATTTTTAGACCTTTCTCATTCTCTGCCATAACCTTGAAACTTTTGAACTTTTTCAATGCTTCATATTTTTCTTTTAGGAAAGAAACCAATATCATTCTAGAATAATCATCAATAATCAACATAAATTACCTTTCTCCATGAATACTTCTAAATCTAGAGGGACCACAAAGATCATTATGTAGCAGCTCCAATAAATCATTTGAATGAAACTATTTGCTCTAAAAAGAGACTCTAATCTATTTACCTATCTAGCACTCCTTAGAAATTGTGTTAGCAGACTTTACTAACTTAGGTAGATCTCTTACTGCTTGAGTGGAACTTACCTTGAAATGTTATCAGAATTCACATGACACAACCTACTATGCCACAACCAACTTTTATCTACTTGAGCAATTAAAAACCTCTCACTAGTAATATTTAGGTGAAGAATATTTCCTTTCAAGCCTGTTTACTAGTAGCAATCATATTTCCAAAACTTCCACATATCTTGCATCTCCCATCTTTGAACTGTAGATCATAGCCTTTTTCCACCATCTTTCCAACACTCAAAAGATTGTTCTTTAGGCCTTCAACATAAAGAACATAATTAGTGTTATGCTTACCACAAAGACAAATAGAACATCTGCCACAAATCACACCAGCATTGTTATCTCCAAACCTTACAACCCCACCATCATACTTCTCTAAACTTACAAATTTTATTTTATCACTAGTCATATGATGTGGGCATCCACTATCAATAACCCACTCATCCTTTTCTTCAACTCAGGATGCATGAGCTTTCTCATCTTTAGCAAATTCAATAGCAACAGGACTATTTTCAATGGTAGCAATGAAAAACCATTCATCTTCATTTCCATTATCTTTATCAAACTCATCATTAGTCACTCCTTCAGGAAAGTAACATTTCTTTTGGAATCTACACTTGTTAGGCTTAGATCTAGGAACTCTTTCAATAAATCTTGATACAAAATTACCTACAAAATTATCTATTTTACTGTAAGAAAAACATTTAATAGGAAATACACCTTCATACTTACCTTTTCCTTTGCCTTCTTTCTTCACAATCAATGTTTCCAATTCTTCTACCTCTCTTTCTTTATCTTCAAAATATTTCAGTTCTTCATCACACTTGGATATCTTTTTGGAACACTCTCCCAGATTATATCTTTGCTTGTTACTTCTAGATACAGTAGCCTTGAATGCAGATTCAATCTTCGAAATAGATTCACCAAATTCATTTAATTCAAAAGTAGCAAGCTTACCAACCAGTGTATCTCTTGTCATCTTCATTACTAATTTGAGCTCTTCAATAGCATGAGCCTTCACTAACTTCACTCAAACAAGCGATCTTATATATCCGCATCATGGATTACATCAACAACTTAGTTGGCCAGAAAAATAAAACATATCTACAATGTTGGCTCAAATTTATGATTAAATTTTCAATGTGGATTTAAACACCGTCGACCAATACAATGATGCAACCCAAAACAATACTCATGATTGCGCCAAACATTCAAATTTTACTTTTCAAGGATCCACAACATAATCAAATCTTCACGTGGATCTATGAAACTTTTGGTAGATGATCTAGATACTCTAAAAAATAAACCCTTTAGTCCACAATAGCTGATCTCCAATGTATAGAATAGGACACTTTCATGACCTTCACAATTCCACTAGCAATAGGCAACTCTGTAACTCTTCCTTTCACAATTTTCTCAATATCCTTGACATATACAACCTTCAATACAATGATGCTAATAGTGTTGACATCAATGACAACCACATATTAGAAACACACCCACAACATCCAACAATATATATATGGATACATCAATTATGATATCATTGTATTGTTCATTTGGATATGTATGTTCTTTTTTTTTCATGCATGGTTATGATATGGATGTAATATGCTCATATGGATGTATACTTACATTAGATGCTCACATGATTTAATAAACACACATGGTTATATGTTAATTAAATACAATGATGATCTAATCATCTTAAAAGATGTAATGTGATGCATGGTCATACACACACACATGGCCATATCATAACACAAAAAAATTCATAATGTGTTAATGAACAATGTCAACATATGTAGTGTTGTTTCCCTTCTATAGAGAGAACACCACATAGATGACACATAGAACACTACACATAGTATCGACGAAGATCCATCACATTAATGGGCTCTTTTAAAGATTTTCCATCTATAGATGATAATCCATAGGCACCCAAACCATACATGGAGATCACAATGTAAGGGCCTAACCAATTAGGACTGAAATTTCCTCTCTGATTAGGTGGCACATTTACATTTCTCTGGTTTTCATAGAGAACCAGATATCCCCTAGTTTAAAAGTCCTAGAAAGCACACTCCAATTATATTGTCTTGATAATGACCGTTGATACGCTTTAACATGATTGCGGGACTGTAAATGATGCTCATCGAGCATCTCCAGATGATGCAAATGGTTAACTTGGTAGGTTTCATCATTAATTAACCCTTTAAGGGAAACCTATAAAGATGAAATTTCCAACTCCAAAGGAATAATAGCTTCGACACTAGGCATGAGGTTGTAAGACATCATTCCCATTTCCATAAAAACACTTGTGTGATAGGCCCACAAAGCATACGTTAATTGAATATTCCAATCCTTACCCTACTTATCAACTATTTTATGGAGAGTGAGCTCAAGAGTTTTCTTAGATGCTTCTACTTGACCATTGGGTTGTGGATAGTATGGTGTGGAAAACCTATGCTAAATATGAAATTTCTCGAGGAACCACTTCACTTCCTTATTCTTGAATGGTGTACCATTGTTAGAAACAAGCATAGCAGGCAATCCAAACCTACAAATAGCTTCAACATTCATGGATCAAAATGTAATAGCTTCAACCCATTTCATGGAGTAATCCGTAGTAATAATAATAAAGGTATATCTCTTGGAAGAAGGAGGTGATATTTTTCCAATAATTTATCCAACCCCCATTTTGTAAATGGCCAAGGAGATGTTTGATTTTGTAATTCTTGGGTAGGTGCATGAAAAAGATGATTGTGTTGTTGACATTGAAGGCACTTCTTAACAAAATCGAAGGAATCTTGTTCCATCATTTTCCAAAAGTACCCCATGTGTATCAATCTTCTTGCCAAGGATCTACCACCAAAGTTTCCACCCTCGGATCCTAAATGGGATTCCTTAAGGGAAAGGGGTATTTCTGCTTTAGTGAGACACTTGAGAAGCTAGCTGTTATAGGATTTTTGATATAGAACATTAGATAAAATAACCTAACGTGCTAAAAGATTTCTTATACGAGTATGATCATTATTTGTTGCATCATTGGGAAAGCTTCTAGTCTTTAGGTAGTTATAGATATTAGAAAACCATTCTCCAAAGTCCACATGAGAACACATAAGGGACTCAGCTTTGGGTTGGTCAGGAACCATAGGGGTTTTCAAGACATGTACCATGAAGTGGTATTATTTCATATCTTCTTTTGAAGGTACCAAGGAAGCAACGCTTGCCATGACATCAACATGTCTATTTTCTCTCATAGGGACAATGTCTAATGTGAAAGAGGAGAACTGTTTAAGCAAGGACAAGGCAAGGTCTCAATATTAGGACAACTTACTTTACTTAGCTTGATAGGTTCCCATTATCCAATTCACGATAAGTTCAAAATCACCTAGAATATGAAGACATTTGATTCTTAGCACAATCACAACATGTAAGCTAGCAATAAGGGCTTCATACTCAACGATGTTATTG
Organism: Sequoia sempervirens; assembly: GCA_007258455.2. Classification (NCBI taxonomy): domain Eukaryota; kingdom Viridiplantae; phylum Streptophyta; class Pinopsida; order Cupressales; family Cupressaceae; genus Sequoia; species Sequoia sempervirens. Next base: position 10,687 of record VDFB02350589.1, read on the forward strand.
GTGCAAGGAAAATCTAGTCGAAAGGATAGAGGAACTGGTTTACCTTTAGGGGATATCAAGACTACAACTCTGAAACTAGCTTGACACCTTGATCCATTGAAATACATTTTCAATTCAAGGTCATGATTAATTACAAAAATATTTTCATTAGGAAACAAATCCAACTGCAGAAAGGAGTGAGATGAGGGAGTGTCTGCTAGTTGATCCCCAACCACTTGACCCATTATTAACTTCTGAGTAACAAAATTTATGTCAAACTTAGAAAGCAACATAACCCACTTTGCTAATCTTCTATCAAGGTCAGTGCTAGTGAACATATGCTTTAAGAGATATGTTTTTACTATGATGTGCATCTTAGCATGGAGAAGATAGTGTTTCAACTTCTATATAGTGAAGATGAGAGTAAGAAACTACTTCTCCATAGAGGAATAATGGGTTTCATAGTCAACTAGAATACAACTAATGTAATAGACTACTCTCTCCTTTCCTGTGTCATCATATTGAGCCAAGAGAGCTTCCAAAGCATATGGTGATGCAACAAGGTAAAGTAGAAAGGATTTGTCTTGCATAGCTGACATTAATACGAGAGGATTGGCCAAATAGGTTTTGATTGACTCAAAGGCTTTCTAGAACTCTTCATCCCATATGAAGTGAACATCCTCTTTTAGTAAATGAGTGAAAGGAAGGGTACGATCAACCAATTGAGATATAAATTTATGAATTGCTTGAATCTTCCCTTGTAAACTTTGTAACTTAGTGATATTCCTTGGTGGAGGCATGTTAACAATGGAATCAATCTTATTTGTGTCAACCTCAATTCCATGGTGAGAAACTATAAACCCCAAAAGCTTGCCTTCATCAATGCTGAAGACATACTTATGAGGATTTAGTCTCATCTTATAGCTTCAAAGCCTCTCAAATATAAGACGAAGGTTCTCTACATGATCTTGATGGGTTATAAATTTTGCCAATATATCATCAACATAATATTCTAAGATATTATGGATAAAATCATGAAATATTAGGGTTATCACCCATTGGTAAGTTTCTCTCACATTTTTTAATCCAAAGGGTATGACCACATAATAGAAAGTACCCCAAGGGGTAGTGAAGGCTATCTTGTATTGATAATCTGGGTTGATACGGATTCAATTGTAACCTGAGAAGCCATCCATGAAAGATAGTAATGCATGGCCTATAGTCGAATCTACAATCATATCTATATTGGGTATGTGCAGATCATCATGGAAAAAATAGGCCCTTAAGTGGCAAAAAATTCAAAAAAATTAGAGTTATGCAATTTGGGATAAAAATTTGAATAACTTATCTATATTATTTCAAAAATATGTAAGAATAGAATCTATAGAAAATTGAATGTAGTTTCTAAACTACTAGGCTTGTTTAAAAATATAAAATCTATTTGGTGAAAATTTGAAATTTCAATGTAGTAGTACTTAAATTTCAGGGAAAAAATAAGAAGTAGGTGTCATGGACCACCCTAACCACAATAAAATGATAATTATTTTTATAATATTCTAGATATAAGTAGAGGACTCATGCACCGATGTGATGCATATTTTTTGTAATTTTTTCCAAGTAATAATTAATTATGAATTTTTATTACAACTTTTAAAAACTATAAAAACTCGTATGTCGACCACCTTAACTTGGTCAAAACTTCATGAAATTCAATTTTTTTTTAATCCTATAGTATGTGAAGCATAGAATGTGACACATGTTTTGGATTCAAAAAATGTGATACCGTTTGAAAGCTATAGATTTTTTTCAATTAGCCTATCAATCAGGACTTTAGTCGTAATTTGAATAGAAAATGAATAATAATTACTTATTAAATTCAAATTAAAGCATAATTTATATTGGTGGAAATATGAGAATCTCCTTTAAAAACTCTTTACGTTTCATCAATTTTGGGTAAAAAAAGAGTCATCAACAACATACCCATCATATTGCAACTTTTTGGCCCATCCCGATCCTACGCATACCCTATTAGGTAATGAAAAATCATCCTTAAGAGAAGCCTTATTAAGATCATGAAATTCAATACATATATGAATACGACCATCAGGCTTACTAATGACAACTATATTTCAAATCTAGGGGAATAGTCAATTGGATGGATAAAGCATGCTTTCAACAGTTTCTCTATCTCAATCTTGACCATCAATGCCACCCTAGGATTGATCTTTCAACTTTTCTATTTAATTGGCTTGGCATCGGGACATAGGATAATATTGTGAACCACTATAGACTCATCAATACCTAGGCATATCCTTGTACATCCAAGAAAAGATATTAGGATGAGAATGCAAGAGATTGAAGTGTTTGTATGCTTCTTTTGAAGAGAGACACTTCAATCTTGATCACTTTTTCTAAGGATTTAGGATCCATAGAAACTTCAATAGTATCTCCTTTAAGAAGGGAACTTCATTATTCACAATGACATATCATGACATCATCATACATGTTAGATAGAGGGTCTTTCTCATCGTTACTCAAAACAAATTCTCCAAAGTATGCTTGTCTATGCAAGCGATACTAGAATTGTTTCTTGTGATGACAAGGAGGCAATGGGGAATAAGCACCTCGAAATTCCCCTAGTGCTTCATCCAAAGAGAAGACATCTATAGGGACCTTCTTGGCCTACCCGCTTTCCTTTATTAACTCAGGATGAACTAGGTTCAATGGCTCAAATGAAATCATATTAACACTCCACCAAGGCTTTTGCTTGGACTATTATATAAAGCATCCCAAACCCAGATAGTGTTGTCATGGCTCAAAGTGAATAGGGACCTAAATTCCTTGCTCGATACACCCTAGGCATTTTTTCCCATAGCCATACTGAGAAGCGAGTTCATATATGAACATATAACAAGTTTGCAAAACCTCAAGAGATGGGAGCTCCATATAGAGCATTTCATTCCACTAATGGATGTCGAATGTCTATGAGAGTATTCCCACCTTCTTTACCAGGTTCACAAATGTTAACCTCTTTTGCAGGAGTGATATTACTCTCCTCAACAAAGGAATGAGTGACCTCCTAAATAGGATCACACTTCTCCTCCTCAATGGGGGTATCATCTACCTTTGTGTCAAGGGTACCTAGAAAGTCTATGCAAGAGGGGTTTTCCTTGTATTCTATGATGAATAATTCATAGAAATTCAAGGAGCTCCAATCATCACCAAGAAAAGTGTTCGTTTGAGAGGCAGACAAGGGAGACTTAGGGTCCTTTGCTTTAGATGGTTCTTCATTTCTAACACTCACTCTAGGAACAACTTCCATAGAGGGTATCAATGAAAAACATGTCATAGCATTAGTGGTAAAAGATGGAATACAATTCTTGAGAGTAGATATAAGCAAAGCACAATTGGAAACTTCTAGCTCGCAGAGGTGAACAACTTCTAGATCTACTTTAACTATATCTATTTGATTATTTGCAACAAACTTCAAAGAATGGTGTGATGTAGAAGTCACAACACCCATAGCATGAATCCAAGGTCTCTCCAATAGGATTTTGTATAGTAACAGGCCAAGCATTGCATAAACGAACATGGGTAAGGTAACAAGACCTAGCTACAAAGGTAGTATTATTGTACCTAGAGCTTGACATCTAGTATTATTGGATCCATGAATGTACAAGGAGGAAGCCACTAAAGAGAATGAATCAATTTTAATCTTAGGTAATAGGTATATACCACAAACATTGAGATCCAAACTAGTGTCAAAGAGGGTATGCCTAATACTAATATTGTTAACATTAATTATAATCATCAAGGAATCTGCTTGCTTCTACACATTTAGAGGTCGAAGTTCTTACAGGTGGAACATGATATTTGGTGAATCCACATGAATATGAGCTAACAACATAATAACATCCATGGGCCTAGTAGAGGAAGGAAAGAGAATCTTTTGTAATGGTTCTTGAAGCATCTCTTGATAAACTAGAGTGGTCTAAAGCAAGTCCCAAAGTGAGATCTTAGCCGGAGTAATGCGAAGTTTCTTGATAAGATCATAATCGACTGGTGCTTTGATCATAGGTTTAGGTGTTGAAGGAAGGCTTGGTTGAGAGGGTGGTAAAGAAGTAGGAACAAACAGTTGTGATGTAGGAACGAAAGCTTGTTGATCCTGGTTCTATTTATTCCTCCTTGTAGGATATGTGTTCTCAACAACATTATAAGTAGAGTTTGTAGCTTTCACAAACCTTGAATATAAGTTTGATGAATTTCCATGACATGAAATCCCATAGATAGAAGAGTTGGTTGAGTTCACATAAATGATGGGTTTCTTAGGGCTCAGAGGAGCCACAAAGACCACAACCACATTTATGAGTCAACTCTTTAGCCTGCCAAGAGGAAATTTATTTAAGAGATTTTGGATAGGGGAGAGTTCTTCTAAGAAGTCATCTAGAGCATCTTCCAACATATTGAAATATTTCTTAGAAAATTCATTATCATGAATGTGCAACATCATGAAGAGAGATTTGACATTCATGTCGGGCTCACCAAAATGTGATATAAGAGGGATTCACTACACATGGGTCTCTCTTTTCTTGAGAGATCACCAAGGAATGAACTACCCTTATACACCTTAAAATAAATGGATTAGTATAATGATAAAGAAGTAAGACCTAGTTATGCTTTGGGAAAAACTACCATAGACCCGAAGAGAACAAAAACAAGAAATTTTTGTCTTGGAAGAGGGAGTTCTTAGCCAAAAGATCTAAGCAAAATTTTAGGACACTAGCACAGTGCACTGTCATCTAAAGGAAATGTTGGCATCCTAAGAAATAGAGGGCCTAGGAACTCAAACAAACAAAAACCAGCTTAGCTTCTAGGCTCAGGCCTAAAGTGTATTTAGAAAAATAACCGGTCAAGAAACTAGAAACTAAAATGAATGCAAGAAGGCTTGAAGAAAACTCACCTTTCTCTAGATTCCTAGATCTTCACTCCAAGCTCCTTTTTCATGACCTACACATAAAAGAATAAGGGATAAAGGTTGGGACTATATAGGGGTTTGCCTCTATCAGATCCACATTTTGGTGTTCCCACCTCCACAAACAACCAAGATGGAAAGGAGTGCAAATGAAGTAAACAAAGTGTGTGATGAAAGAAAAACCTGCTTAGGAGTAGAACCCACACCACATGAAGCATGTGGTGAAAGAAAAACCCACTTAGGAGTAGAACCCACACCACAAGATAGTAAATAAACATGTAAGAAAGGAAAGTGAAAGAGAGAGAGCATTACCCATCGGCCTAGACCCTATCCAGAGCACACAGATGTACCGTTGAGTGCTTTCTTGAGAGCTGCTATTACTAGGAGGACCTCAGTATGGCATGGCTTCACTTGTGCTTGAGCACTGCTATCAAAGATGAAGGGAACTCAAAATTGGAGCAAGTAACATGAAAGCTTGAATGAATGTCTTCCGACCCCCAAATGAGAGCCAAGAAGGGGTTTATGATGCTTGCAAGGGTGGAAAAGAGTCCTAAAATGCAATTACTAGGCCACATGTCTTAAGGGTTAGTATTATAGATTCCTTGTTTCATACTTAGAAAAACCACTAGGAGGCTAACGCACGGTGTAGAATTCTGTGCACCGTGTGTGTGTCCAAAGCCTAGATTCTTAGGAAACGTGTCATCAGGGTTCTGTTGCTCAACAATATGTATGCATGGAATTAGAATCGTGAAATTATGACTCATGGGATTTTGTCATTAATGTTCCTAGGAATCATAAATACGAAGCAAAAATGCAAGAGTGTGGAAATTCTCCTAGGCACAATTCTATGACATTATGTAGATATTTATAAATAGATAGAGAGGGAGGGAGATAGAGAGAAATAGAGAGAGAGAGAGGATAAGTAGAGAGATATAGAAAGAGGGATGGAAAGGGAGAGAGAGGGTGAGATATTGATAGAAAGAGGGAGAGATAGAGATATAAAGGAGAAATGGAGAGACATATATAACTTGGGAAAGATAGAGGGGATGAGAGAGAGAAAAGATAAAGGTAGAGATAAATATATAGACAGAGAGATGGAAGGAAAGAGGAAGAGGGAGAGGGAGAACTAGAGATAGAAAGAGAGAGAATGAAAGAGATAGATGGAGAGAGAATGTGAAAGATATAGGATGTGGTATATAGAGAAAGGTAGAGAGGGATGTATATATATAGAGAGATAAAGTAGGAGAGGAAGGAGAGATGAGTTTAATAAGAGGGATATCTACAAAGATGATGGCATATATATAAAGAGCGGGTGGGAGAGATGTGAAGATAGAGATAGAGGGGGCAAGAGTGAGAGATAAAGTTGTTGATAGAGACAAGTAATAGAGAAAGGGAGAGAGAGAGAAAAAGGGATAAATAGAGATAGGGAGGGAGAAACATGGAGTGTGATAGAGTGAGAGTGAGATATATAGAGATAGGTATAAAGAGAGAGAAACATGGAGTTTATTTGTGAGTGAGTGAGAGCAATATTGAGATAGATATACAATGGAAGAGAGAGGGAGAGAAATAGAAAGAGGATAGAAGAGAAGTAGAGAGGTATGGAAGGAGAGAGTGATAGGGAGAGAGGGAGAGATGGAGGGATAGAAAGGTATAGGAAGTTATATAAAGAGGTTGAGAAAGGGATATATATAGGTTAGAAGAGGTATGGATGGGGAGAGATATATATATATATATATATATATATAGAGAGAGAGAGAGAGAGAGAGAGAGAGAGATGAGAAGAGAAAGAGAAAGATCTCTTTATATCAACATCTTCCTCTTTATCTTTATGTTTCTCATTATCTCTCATTATCTCTCTTGATCTCTTTCCCCTATTTCTCTCTATATTTTTCTTCCCTTCTCTCTTCATCTATATATTTTTCTCTTTTCCTCTATTTTCCTCTCTTTCCCTCTCCCTATCTCTCTATCACTTACTCTTTTTTTCTATGCCTATCTATCTCTCCTCTCTCTCCCTCTTTTTCTCTTGATTTCTCTTCCTCTATATATATCTTTGACTCCTATTTCTCTTTATCTATCTCTCTCCCTCACTCCATGTGACTAAATCTATCTATGTCTATACTCTTCCCTCATTTCCTCTCTTTCTTTATCTCTCTTGTTATCTCTATATGTTTGTTTCTCCCTCTTTACTCCTCTATATGTCTACTTCTATCTCTATATCTATCTCTCCTTTTATATCTCTACATATCTTTGTCTCACTTTGTATATCTCTCTCTCTCTTTATATCCCTATCTCTCTATCTCTATCTCCATCTTTTTTTCTCCTTCTCTCTTTTTGTATTTCCATTGTCCTCTCTCTATACCTTCATTTCTATCTTTGTTTCTCTCTCTTACTCTATATATGTCTTTGTGTAGCCTCTGCTTTCCTCCTTTGTTTCATTTTCTCCCTCTCTTGAACTCTATAACTTTTCATTTAGATTTTAAGTTTGAAATTCATTTTAATATAATAATAAAATAAAAAAATCAAAATATAATTATTTTATAATAATTAAACTTGTAATAAGACAAATAAATATAAAATAAATTAATTCTAACCATTTGTGATTATTATTTGTAATTTCATAAAAAGACATAATAAATTTAAAATAGATTTTAAATTTAAATCTACATTAAAATTTAAAATAGAATGAGATAAATGCAAATTCAAAATATGTTAAGATCCAAATATTAATAAACATCATAATTTAAAAGTAATAATAATAAATAATACACTTTTTAAGTTAATAAATGAGTAAATAAAAAAGTAAAACTAATTTTTAATTTATTAAAATTGAAATATTAATAAAATGTGTAACTTAAAATATGATTTAAAAAATTACAAAAAACCTTAACATTAATGAAAGATAAACTCAAAAAATAAAAATAAATAAAATAAAATAAATATTGAATCACATTTTGGAAATCAAAACCATACTTAAATAAAAATTATTAAAGATAAAGTTTTAAATATTATATTAAAAATTAAAATAACATCAAATTTAAAAATAAAAATTAAATTAATTATATGTCTTAAAAGCTTATTATTATTTATATACATAATAATTATTAAAATAAATTTTTTTTTGTACATATATAATTTATTATTTATATATTATAATGTAATAATTATTAAAATTAGTAAATTTGAATTTTTACAGAATGGTAGTTTTCCCCAGGGTATGTACAGGATCATCATGGAAAATAGCCCCAAGTGACAAAAATTAAGAAAAATTAGAGTTAGGCAACTTGATGTAAAAATTTGAATAAGTTATTTATATTATTTCAAAATATATAAGAATAGAATCTGTAGAAATTGAATGTAGTTTCTAAGCTACTAGGTTTATTTAAAAAAAGAATAAAACTATTTGGTGAAAATTGAAATTTCAATCTTGATAGTACTTAAATTTCAAGGGAAAAATAAAAGTAGGTTTAATGCAATCCACCCTAACCACAATAAAATGATAATATTTTTTTATAAGATTTTATATGTATGTAGAGGAATCATCTCCCGATGTGATGCATATTTTTTTGTAATTTTTTTCCAAGTAAATAATTAATTCTGAATTTTTTATTACAACTTTTAAAAAATATAAAAACTCACATGTCTGACTACCTTAACTTGGTCAAATATTAATTAAATTAATTTTTCTTTTTTTAATCTTATAGTATGCGAAGCATAGAATGTGACACATATTTTGGATTCAAAAAATGTGATACTATTTGAAAGTTATAGATGTTTTTCAATCAACCTATCAATCAAGACTTTAGTCGCAATTCAAATAGAAGATGAATAATAATAATTTATTAAATTCAAAGTAAAGCATAATTTATATTGGTGGAAAGTTGAGAATCTACTTTATAAACCCTTTTCATTTCATCAATTTTAGGTAAAAAATGGTCATCAACCACATACCCTACACATACCCATCTTATCGCCACTTTTTGGCCCATCATGATCCTGCACATACCCCCTATTTAAAATAGATAATTTGTATCCCAATATTATAGTCACAAAAATTCCATTATAAAATATTATAATGTTTGAAACAAACTAGATGGGAAAATACCAACATGTGTCATCATAATCCAAACTTCTCTTAGCCCACATGAAAAGACATACCCAAACAATCTAGCTATGGCATTTCCCATTGCTATTGCATAGGCCCAAATAACTATTCTAATATATTTGACATGGTTGTGCACAAAAAATTTGGGTTCCCCTTGGCTCCCACAAATGCAATGGGACAAGAAAATTTGATATAGGAGAGAGGACCTAGTATGTGAGCATATTCCAATAGTTGTGATAGTATTTGTTTATAAACAGTCCAATATTTTTAACAATATTGGACCAATAGTTATGACTCTAAAGTTGTTAGTGTGGATGATGACTACCCATAATTAAATGAAATGTATTCCTTTGATCTAAAAAATAACCAATCATGTGATGCCACATCAACACCCAATAAAACATGATGTAGATGTATAAGTATCCATCTCACTTTTTTTGCGCCTTTTTGGACACCTTGACAAAAAGCATGCTAATGTGGCATCATATTTGATGATGTGGGCCTGAAACCTTAGTTATAAGCTCACGGGTCTTTCCAAGTAAGCTACTATAAAAAAATAGGAGTGATTTGAAATTTCCATGTAGGATTTTGAGAAACGTAAAGTTAGGGTGCTCAGCTACTGGGTCATCTCCGCTATATGATTGAATAAGCTAATAAGTGAATTGTTACATGGTCTAATTCGATAGGTAATAATTGTTTCACTTTTCCTCCAATTATTGGCTTTCATAAGCAAAATTATCACGTTACTATTGTTACAATTGTATTTATATCAAATAATCATTGCTTGCAACTTGTGGGGGAGTAGTTTCGATCTTTATGTGGTTTCAATCCACAAAGGCCACATGGAGGGTGAAGAATTTATGGGCCTGACAATTGTTCTTAAAACTTTAAATGCTTTCATTTAACTTGCCTGCGTCACAACAATACTAGGTATCAGTGGCCAAGGATTATTTGTCTTCATGGGAGGAAAAAATGTGTAAGTAAAAAAGGAAAGAGAAGACGAAAAAACACAATTATTTCTAGGAAGAGTTTGCAAGAAAGAGTGAAACCCTATTCTTTATCATGGAAAAAATTGGTGAAAATGAACTCTTTTGTTGACTAAAAAATGGCGAAGATGATCGACAACTGTAAGTGATTCACGATATCTTAGAAGGATATGCCATCACATAAGATACACGATATCTCAATACAGGAGAGTGACGACCTTTACAAGGTGATAGGTATTAATGCAGGCATTAAAAAAATCAGAGGAAAAAAATTAACAATGCTGATTAGTTTGATAGTCGACCAAGGCCTATTACAAAACTTGTACCATTGATTGCAAATTTCAAGTTGGCCCCTTTCAAATTGAATATTCCTTTGACATAAATTCTGTGTAAAATATATGAATATAATTGCTAAATATAAATTTAATATTAAAAATATAAATATTTTCTAGTTGAAGAGATATGCAAGAGATTATGGTATATTAACTTTGTTGTTTTGAGTTTATAGATAAAAATATGATTGTGATTGTCATATTTCACTATAATCATTTTTTATTTTCACAATTACATCTCTTACATTTAAAATTATGATTTTTCGAGTTGAAACAAATAGTCTAGGTAATATCTTTAAATATGACAACTTGGACCTCAATTTGTACAATTTAACATCAAACCAATAAGTAACAATCATTCTTTTGAATAAGGTCAACAAGGAATAAGCATAAATAAATATATTTTTTGTGGAAAAAAATCATTTCCAATGATATTATTCAAGGGAAAGACTATACTAGAAAACCTAGGTTGCAAAACTTGTAATAAATATTAAAAAATTAAATAAGAGGATAGAGGGAGTTTGGTGTAAAACGAATGATAGAGAGTAACTAGTGATGATGTTATGAATTTGTTTTCTACCTCCAAAAAATTAATATTATTGAACTACTAACTATTTCAAAATCAGAATAGGCACAACAAACTAATAGCTCAATCCTAAGTGTCATATATTTAGTCTTTGTTTGTTCTAGATTTTATATATCTTAAACACAAATATGACCTAGAAAAATGCATATTAATAGGATCTGTTTGACTTGGTCTCTAATGTTTGGAATTCTTATAAGGATGGTTATGATAGATAAACACCTTTACATAGTTTGATGTAGGAAAAGTGATCTTGGATCCAACTAGGATTGACCTCCTTTCACTTGACACTACATTTGGACACAAAACCAACTTGGATTGATGATTGACTTGTTGCCACAAGGGAGAGCCAATATTCTAAGGTTTTGTGTCTCTTTTTCATGTTTGAGGAAGATGAATTTGATGTTTTTTTTAACAAGCCTCTTTGACATATAACCATAGATTTGAAAATACATATTACCACACAAATAAAAATAGAAACTAACATAATAGACCCAAATTTGAGAAATGGTGAGAGAAACCTATGACTAAAATCTAAGACTAGATTGCAGGGGCAAGGGTTTTGGGAACCCTAGAGCTAAGATGCTTCCTCGTGGGATTTGAAAACTTTAAAGTGTAGGTTGTAGTCTACTACATGTTTCTTGTTATTCTTAATTGATAAAACTTCTAAGTTTGACTTACACACATGAAAATAGGGGAAAAGGTTGTGTTATATAAGGGCTTTCCTAAGTCAAAACATGTTTTGGTTGAATCATAAATTTTTGGGTAGGGCTTATAGACTACTCTTGCACTCTTAGGACATCTCACCTTAAAGGAGAGAGATAAACCCTACTCAAATGATCTAGGTAGTTCACTCAAATTATGCAATGTATGATGTTATTTAGACTAAATGAAATGATCTAAGTGCAATTAAATGAACTATTTGACTGATTGTGAATGCAAAATCTAAGAATTATGCAATGTTGGAATACACCATGTGATATACAAACATGAACTAAATATGAACAAATACAAAACATAAAAGAAGGCCAATTTAGAGTGCACCTAGAGGTTCGATGAAGATTCTAGAGTGTCCTGAATGCTGGCAGAGATCACTAAAAATCACCAGTGGGACTCATTTTCCACTAATGGCACATTAGTCTTGCTTTTGACAAAAACTATTGAAGACTAATTTCTGAGTGTTGGGTTTTGGAATCTGGGAAAATCTAGATTTCTAGCCTTAAGGTGGGACTCATTCTCCACTAATGGAAAATTAGTCCACTCCCAAAATTCTATGAAATTAGGGACCAATCCTGTAACACCAAATCTAAAGTTGTTTGCTTGTCGGATTAACGAAGTTAATTCTACAGAAAATAGAAAAAATATCTTCTCCAAGCTTGAAATAGGTTGTAGTTGACGTAAAACACTTTGTTGAATTCTTTTCCACTTTTCAACACCTAATATCTTATCAAATCTGCATACACAAGTCTACAAACACACATGCAAAAGGGGAAAATTAGTTAAGGGTTAGGCTATAGTCAAATCCCACTTTTGTAATCAAACCCTTAATGAAATAATGAAATATAGAGGAATGATAAACAAATAACATGTAAATGTTATCAACTTACCAAACCCTTATTGAAGAAATATGAAGATATAACAATGACTACTCCAAAAATACTTGATTAATGCTTGATTTGATGATGCAAAGTACTTAAATGCTTGAATGAATGTGTGAATAAGTGAACTTGATGAACCGGGGTTAAAATGAGAAGAAAAACACTTATTTATACACACTTGTGCCTTAGTAACCTGAATATACCTCATCATAGGCCGACATAAGGTGATTTTAAATAAAAATTTGAAAGAAAATTTAAAATATTTTGAATTTTGAGCCAAGATGGACTCATTCGCCACCCATGGCAAATGGGTCCCACCTTGTATTTGAAAGTGGGTGTCAGGAAGTATCTTGCATTCAATGTTGTTTGTCATGTTTACATTAAAAAACCCACTTAATTAAGATTTATAAGGGCATAATGGGGTCAAATAAAGCATAAGAATGGTGTAAATAGTGAAATTATGCCTAGAAAAGTGTCTAATCTTCTTACAAGACTTTACAACACTTCAAAATAGGACTTGATAAGTGATGAAAAGGTGGTTTTTAGGTGAATTGTAATAAATAGAGTCTATGAAAGTATAGAAATGTTTTACAACAGTTCACAACACCTTCACAAGATTCCATAATTTGAATTTTGAGGACCTAATGTGAATGTTAAAGCCACATTGCAACATTAAATTAAAAAAAAAGTGGACCAAGCATCATGAAGAAAGACCTAAAAGACCATGAAAATGACAAGGGACCATTTTTCTCTAGTGGATTGGTATTTCTATGTCCATATACAACAAATGATGATGATCAAGAGGGAATACCTTTGGTCAAGTAGAGGCTAAAAGAATAATTGACTAAAATGATAAATAATAATTGAGAATATTACCTTGATGTGAAATGCTTGATGATTTGATTCCACACCATAGCTTGCCATAAATTTTGACTAATGGATGCCTTGATTTCTTGATATAATTGCAATAAGTTATTCCACAAAACATAATACATTGTTGTACATAACATGTAGAGGATAACACAATACTTCAAAATAATTGCATGATAAATCATAATAGTGCTTGGATATTCAAATGAGAAGAAAAGCATGCTTATATATGCATCTTGATTGATATTTTAAAATATAGGATGCCTTGGGATCTTTTTAAATTAGAAAATACTAATACCAAAATTGAAATTTGAATTAGGACACCTTTAAGGTCAAGGATTCCCCACGCCCTTGACTAGGTGATTTTTACTTAGATTTTTCACGATGTTGTGGATTTAAATATATTTTATCAATCTATCTCTAAAATTAGTAAATTAATATTATAATTAATGTTGTAGAAAAAATAGGGTGTCAAGGTAGGGTGAAATTGTGAAAGGTGACAATTTATGATGCTACATTTAGCCCCCACTTTAGTGAGAGTATGATCTTAAATTTATACTCACACTAAAGGAATAAATATCCATATCAAAATATTGAAGACACAAGATGACACCAAGTTCAGGGGTGTTCAAACCCCCAACTTAGTATCCTATCAGTCCATAATGTTAAAATATAGATGGAAGAGAAAGAAAGATTCAACCATACATAAAGAACTCAATGGAGTGCACTTAAAAGAATACACAAATCATAGATAAGGCAAACACACTGCATATAAAGAATACATAATAAAAATAATAAGAATATATGCAGAAAAAAATCAAATACATGAAGAGAAACACATAAAATACACAAGGATAATACATAATCAACACAATGCAATGTGATAAAAATAAAACATAAAAACAAGTTTAGTACACTAAAAAATATTTGAGTAAGGTAAAGAGACCTCGGTCTTAATTTTTTTTTAAATACCAAACGTCATCCATTAAATGTATTATGAAAAATGGTTCTCTCATAAGGATTAGCAAGTTGTGTTACACTATTCACTCATGAAACACATGGCTCCATTTGTAAGAGATATTTGTTATTCTAGGTGGCCACATAAAAATTATTAAGTTCATGAGTCAACAAGCTCCATTGTACCAAATACATGAGTTATATTTCCAATCATGTATGAGGTACACAAAAGTTTAATGTCATGGGGGATAAACTAGTACTCAACATCACAAGAGACATGAATTGATAACCATGCCTCAGGTTGCATTATAAATAACACCACCACAAAGGTGGTATAGCAATAAGTCAAATATCACAAGACATCAATGAAATGGATAGGGTGATATGCACCCCCTTAAAATATCAATATACTTGGTATGTTGATATTTTAAGGAAAATATGAGGAAGACAGGATACTTTAACAGAATTAAAACCTCCTAGAACTAGTTATTATTTCCCCCAAGTGTAAATGAAATGAAAATCATGCAAGCAACTATCATGCACATACCATAGATAAAATATCCTAAAACTAATGAGCAAGAATTTGAATACATCTCTAAGGATAAAGTAACCTTCTCAATATTGACAACTAGACAACACTTCCTTGTAGCCACACTAACTCTCAAGCCAAAATCATCAACTAGTTCCTCCAAGTATCAAATATCTAACTTCATTCAATAATTATCTTTTTATAAGTTTCACCTAGTTGCATAGCATAGGTGTTCATGCAATTATTCTTATTTATCTTCATATGATCCATACTCATTTTCTAATTCCTTCTTTCATGGCATTCATCAAGAGGATTCCTTTCTTTCCCTATTGAGATCTACATTGATTTAATCTCCAACCAATTTATAATTATTCCATTATTTATAGACCATTTTCAATGACACTTTATTTTATGAGTTTCTTTCCTAGGATAATTTACTTCATTGTACATTTCTTGATCATTATTCTCTAGCTCTATTTCAACCTCCTTGTAATTATAAATTGCACTTTTATTTTCTTCAACATTTTGAGATCTTTTGTAAAATTAAGATTCTTTTCATGTCTATTTTTTTCTTTCATATTTACTCTAGCAATCATTTCTCAATAAATTAGTGCTTTAAAGGAGATATTTCTTTAATCTATACCTTTATTTTTTATTATTTTATTTATCACTAAATTTAAACTTAATTAACTATTTATCTTATATTATACCACTCAAAATTAGATGTTAATTTGAAAATAATATTTACTCATCAAATGTTGTCTCTATTGTAAAATCACAAGATTTACCCTTCATTAAAATAGCAACCACTTTTAACTTATACTACATTTAACAATGCTTAATTACTTATGGTGTATGTGCCTACAATTAAATGACTCAAAGTATAATATTCAATTAAATCAACATATTTAAAGAATGGTATTGATTGAAAATATTCACAATTTTAATAGATCAAGTCTAAAATTAGTCTATCCAAATAGATTCTTGCTCCATGGAAATTGATTATGTTTTTTGAATATTTTAAATAAGCATTTTGTCATGCACTATAAAGTAAGGTTTATATATTGGTCATTTCTAAAAACTAGTAGATATGACTCTTGTTTTTGCTTAGGGTTGTTCCTTACCACCTTTTTATCATTTTGTGCTGCTTAAAACCTTCATAATTAACCTATGAATTTAGAAAACACTAGTTATGTTTACATATTGACCTAATGTTCCACATATCCAGTCATTTAAGTTACCACTTGTGCCATCAAAATCATTGATTTCATCACTCGCTTGAGTTAGGGATTGTCGGTCACCTCATTTTTATTTTTATTTTGTGGTTGGGCTTGATTTTCCTTTTTAAGGCTTAAGTTTTAAATCCTCATTCCTAAGGGTCAAGTTCCTGTGAACCTAGAGGTGGCCCCTGTTTAAATTAACCTTTGTGACATGTGAAGAATTAAGTTTTCATGTTAGCTGTCTGATTGATAAGAGTTGGTCACCACCATTCCCCATGCCCATGTGCTATTTTATTCCTTACTATTTTATTCACACAAGTTTGCAAGCTTCTGCCATGTGTCTAATACTTTGATGGACCTAATCTCTTTTGTAAAGATAGTTGGAGCCACTTGAAGAAGATCAATGACAGTTATCAAGTGGCATGGCCACATCTTGACCACTCCCCACATGCCCATGTTGGTTTATTTCACATTATTTTAAACACATAGGCTAGCAAGTGATGGCCATGTGTTATTTTTGGTAGTGAGACCAATGTTTCTAAAATGCCAAAGGATGTAAATTTGATAAAGATCAATGATGGACACTGCAACACATGTATTCATCATGACCATTCCTTATACACCCGCCCATCTTATGCATTAAGGAAAGATGATCACACGAGCTAGCGGGTAGGGCAACATATGTCACTTTTGTGGGACCAACCATGTTTTGAAGATGAAAACTACTTCATAAGGGAGGAAAATTGATGGTCGATGGTGGGTGATGTGGTTCAATCCTTATCACTCCCTACCATCCTCTGAGGGTCCCACTTGTGTCCTATATTTTACAACGGGAAAGCAGGCATATGCCACGTGGACTATTTTAAAGGATCAAATTGATCCATATGGAGATAGGGTGCTAATAGAATATTGGTCGAGACTACTCTTAAGATAAAAATTATGCTAAATTAGAACTGATTCTTGGGCACTCATGTGAAATTTGAGAAATATTTTTGTGGCCATCAAATCTGTTAGATGCTAGTACACGTGGGAAGGTGAAATTGAAGTAAGGTAGGGTACATGCCAATATTCTTAAGATAAATCATGATCACTCCCCGTTGTCTTACTATGATCAATTGCAATAAAATTAATTCTAACAGGCGAACGGGTAAATGTGACACAAAAAGTTTGGTTAAACACTAAGCATGTGGTTAGTGTGTAAACTAAGTGGATGATTTTCTCACTTGATTTTTCTAATTATTGAGAAGTATCAAATGCATGCTTCCAATCTTGTCATAATTAATCATCTTGATTAATTATCCTTTGATTCAATTCAAGGTATGATCGACGATAGAGGTTCAAAATCAGGGTAGTTGATGGCCTTCATCCTCACACAAGCTTTCTTGAAAAATTAATGAAAAAACTCTCCTATTGTTCTATTTAATTTTGATCACTTGCTTGATTATTCTCACCATTTGATTGTTCATAAGATTAAGAATCTAAAAGTAAGTGTGTATTTGAGTTGGTTAGTTCTAGGTTGGGTAGTGTCTTTTCTTGAGAAAATTTGATAAGTTATCAAGTAAGGAGATGGGTAAGATAAGTGTGAATATTAGCCATGTATAAAGGTCTAAGAGACTCAACCCTCTTTAGTCTTAGGATGATTATCCCCAAAGTGAGCAAGATATGCCCAAAATACTTATGAATCCAAAGAAAAAAGAAAAAGCTTCCAAGAAGTCTAAATTTGGTGTTCTCAAACATGCCTATCATCTAAGAGGCCAAATTTTCATGGAGGAATTAGCTAAAGGAAATGAGAAGAAAATTGATAGGCTAGAGAGGGAAGCTGCAAGAAGGAATAGGTATCACCAGGCTTACATTAGACATCATCATTCTCCTATTGAAGCCTCAAATGATTCTTCTAATAATGTAGGTGAAATTGACTCTGGCTACCACCAGTATGTCATGGCCATGATTGACTTGGTTGATTCTAAAGATGAGGTGGTGATGGCTACTCTTCTTTCAATAAGGACCTCGAGTGAGCATACCTACTTTGTTGATGACAAGTCAAAGTAGCACCCTGGTCCTTCTCTGAGTTGGTGCTTAGTTTTTGGTTCTTTGTGTTAACTTGTTTTATTTAGCTGGTTGTTATATGCATCTTCATTTATTTATGCATTCAATGTTGATGGTGATGTTTCTCAGTCTGATGTGAACATTTGCATGTTTTTGGTGTTGTGACAGTGATTCTTTTTGAACACTGGTGGGTCTTTCTCTCACTAATAGTTTTTTGGAGTTTTTCTTTTGCTCTCTCCTAACTGACAAATGCTTGTTTTGCAACTGATTGGGGAATATTCTCACTTTCTGGTGAAATTCATTTTGGAATGAAAGTGAAATATAAGTGTAATACAGCCCAATGCTTGTTGCTCCCTTGTCTTATAAAAGGGATTTCATTGCTAAATTACAGAGAGGTCAGTAGATAGTTTTTCTTGGAGTGGTTACACAGAAAAGGAATGGATACTAAACTTTCCAATAATATATTTTAGGGATAAAGCCAGTCAATACATATATGGTTTTATGAGAATAACAATGATATACATATAATAGAAATAGTATGAAGTTTCTACATATTACTCTCCTATGTACAAATTATACATACTATGAATAATATAATCAATGGTTATCTTATTTCTCTTTTGGTTACCAATGGATGTGTTGTGTTATTATTTCTTATCATTCAATGAATGTATGTAAATGCTTGAGTATCACAGTAGGTTTGAAATAAACATGTATGAGGATGTTAGCAAGAAGTGAATTGTGGAAACAACAAGTGGGAATATTGTAATGCAATATTTTAAAGGCTTCACGTATTGTCAGAGATGAAATTGTTATCTAAGTCATATGGATATTTAGTTTGAATTTGTCCCAAGAATATATCACTAGTTTAGCAAAGTAATTTCACAAGAATGTGTAGTAATCAATTCAATAACTAATCACAAACGTACAATCAACTTACTTGTAAAATTATTTCTAGGTGTGTGTGAATCTTAATGAATTATATTTTCTCTTGTTTAAGTTGGTCACTGACACAAAGCTAAGCCAAATCTTCATGATATTGTCTCTTAAACATTTATGGAGAAAAATTTATTTATCCTGTGTTTGATACTTTTACACACTAGTATCTATAAACACAATCTTTAGGATTACCCTCCTAGGTTTTATAGAGCTCGAAGTGAAGAAGTGAAGGCCTAAGAACCCTTAATTAAGTTTTGGCCAATCCTTTCCCTTACTAATAATTAGATTCTAGAAAGTTCATAGGTATGTGGTCAGAATAATTTTGGTTCCTAAAAAACTAACCAATAGGGTACTCCACCTTTTAGGAGATGGAACACATAAGGGGGGGTCCTCCTATTTCTCTCTTAGTTCATTAAAGAAAACCCTAGAGATCTCAACCTAATGATTCAACTAGGAAAAGAGATTTCTACAAGGTCTTTTTAGGTGTGATTAAGAGGGTATTCACCACTAAGAAAATGCTTAGAAAGAAAGAGATGAATGTAATATGAAAATCTAACTATATATGACCTATAAAATGAAAATTGAAACCAAAATAATAAACTAAGAATGAATAGAGAAGCACTTGGAAGACTAGAGTTGTCCAAAATAAGGTCTACAACCCCAGAATTATGAATTTTTATGTGAATTAGGACTCATATGCCAAAATGGGTGATTTAGTCCCAGTTTAGGGTTTCTTGCTAAATCTAGAATCTACAACTGATTAACCAAGATGTATACAAAAATGTTGAAAGTGGTATGCTAGGAATCATATGCCCAAGGTGGTGATTTTTTCCTAGTATTAAGGTTTGGCTGAAACTTTGGTATCCTGTAGTGATCTTTTGTAGCTTCTCTCCTATCTAATCTCTTATTTTGAAAGTTTGAATTCTGATCTATAGGTGACTTTTTGTGAATATGACAACTTTGAAAAATTTCTTCAATCTTGCAACTTAGTCTTCAAAGGACCTTCAAGCTTCAAAACACCTATATTTGCAATCACACATGTAGAAAAAAATGTTGATTTATTAGTTGATAGGAGTTTACCTTGGTCAAACCCTATTTTGGTAATCAAACCTTGAAATGAAATGAAATATAATGAAGGAATGATGAATGAACAACATGAAATGTTTCAACTCACCAAACCCTTGTTACAAAGGTTGTAAACTTATGTAAAATTGCTAGCATGAATGTAGATCTTGACTCTTGATCTTTGATAGTAGATAATATCTTTGAATGCTTGCTTGAATCATGAATCCGTACATCACAAATGTTAGCTCAAAAACACACATGATGCATGATAATGCTTGAATTTTCAATATAGCTCCAAAATTCTTGATAATTAGGTTTTGAATGCTCTTGATTAAATATTTTCTATAATTCTTGAATAATTGAAAACTTAGGATAAATTATGTGAATTAACTCCTTTGTATTTATACTTGTTGATGCAAAATTTCTTGAAATTACAACACCACAAGTTGACATCA
>VDFB02350590.1:0-32462 GCA_007258455.2 Sequoia sempervirens
GGAGAGAGATAGAGATAAAGGGAGAGATAGAGAGGTGGGAGAGAGAAATATATAAGGAGATACATGGAGATAGAGGGAAAAATAGAGAGAAGAGAGATAGAGGTAAAGAGGGATATAGAGAGGGGGAAATAGTAAGAGGTAGATGGATAGATAGATAGTGGGATATATAGAGATAGAGGGAAAGAGGGAGGGAAATAGATAGAGGGAAGAGAGAGAGAGGGTGATATATAGATAGATAAAGATAGAGAGAGGGAGGGAGAGATGGGGAGAGACAGGGATATATATATATATATAGAGAGAGAGAGAGAGATGTGGGGAGAGAGGCATTTAAATAGAGAAATAGATATAGAGAGAGTGAGAGGGAGGGAGGTAGAGAGGGAGAAATAGAGAGATAGAGATATATAAGAGGAGAGAGAGAGAGGGAGGGAGATAGTGATAAAGAGAAAGAGGAATATAAATAGAAAGAGATTGAGAGAAGGGGATGGTGATATAGAGACATGAGAGAGGGGGGGAGGAAGATGGAGAGAGAGATATAGAGATGATATGGAGAGGGAGAGATAAAGTGATAAAGATGGAGGTTGAGATATAGGGAGAGAGAAGGAGAGATAGAGATAGGGAGAGGGAGAGAGGAGATAAGGAGATGGAGAGAGAGAGAGGGAGAGAGAGAGGAGAGATGTACATAATGGGAGAGATAGAGAGGTAGAGGTAGAGAGAGATAGAGAGATAGAGATAGTGAGGGAGAGATGGAAAGAGAGAGGGATAGAGAGAAGGAAAGATAGAGAAAGAGAGATAGAGATAAAGATGAAGATATAAAGAGATAAGGATAGAGAGAGAGTTAGAGATATAGAGAGGGGGAGAGGGAGAGAGGGAGAGGGCTCGAGGAAGAGATTGATGGAGAATAGATAGAGGGAGATGTAGATAGAGGGAGATATAAAGAGAGAGAAGGATAGATGGAGAGTTAAAGAGATAAAGATAGACAGGGGAGAGAGGAAGAGGGAGAGGGATAGATAGAGACAGAGGGAGAGGGAGGGAGAGAGATATTGATATATAAATAGAGAGAGAAAGAGGGAGAGATAGAGAGAGATATAGATAGAGAAAGGGAAAGAGAGGGACCAAATAAAAATTTACCAAAGCATGGACAAACTTTTAAATGGGACATATCACAAATTTCCTTTTTTTCTTATTTATCTCATTTTTAGGTGATGTGCATAATGCACTTGCATTAAATAACACAAATTTAGTAGATAGCACAAGCACATAATGTAATGTGATCAAATTACATAGCACCCTTGTTTTATTTACCCAAATTTTGGTCCCACCCTTCAAGTTTGGAATACAGTTGGATGACAAAGCCTAAGGATTCAACCTTTATGATACCTTGCAAAGATTTATTTTGAATTTATTAATTGATGAAACCACCACCAAAATAACAACTTTAGGAAATATTTTTTTTACTTTATGTAAAATATCTTTATGTAGTTTTTAGGATGTGTCCACTTACAAAAATCACAAAAAACTATAAAAAATATATATAATTTGTAGTACTCATTGTTGGCTATATAATTCTACCAACTAGTTTTAAGAAATACCTAATGTAACAAAAAAATCATGGGGGCATACACTAGACACAATGTTATTTTTATTGATGAAAATATGAACACTTTTGTGTGCGCTTAATATTCCACCCTCTTAATCTTAATTGTTTCAAAAATAGTAGAATAAAAGCTCTAGATTCAAAGTATTATAATTATTGTTCTTATCATATCTTTAAAATTTGAAAGTACACATCCCAAATTATTCAACCAAGTTTAGGTTTAAATAATTTTAAGAAAAAAGTGGTCATTTTAACTCCCTTTTTGTCCCTATTTCTATGTACTTACCTAATTCTAATTTCCTAGACCTTATTACCAAGAAGAACACAATCAAGATTGAAGATTTTAGACCTTATTGCTAAGAGAACACAATCAAGATTGAAGATTTTAGACCAAATTCCCTATGAACTATTGTCTACAAGATTATTTATAAGGTTGTTCCCAACAAGTTAAAAATATTCCTTCTTTCTATCATCTAATAAGAGCAAGGAGGCTATATTCAAAGGAAAAAATAAATCATTGTTATTGTCATAGTGCATAAATTGATTCACTCATAATATGTTAGAAAATAGAAAGAAACACTCCTCAAATTAAATATATCTAAGGTTTATGATAGAGTCAAATGGAGGGTAAGTGACAAATTTGGAGGGCCAAAAAGTGGCCAAGCAAGTGTTAAAATAAAATGACATAATTATAGTGCATTATAACATGCTCACATTATAAATGTCATAAAATACACAAAAACATTAGTGTGCACTTTACTTTTTGAATTTATCATGCACATTATAACACACACATGTTATAACTTTCACACATTTTATTTAAAGTTTCCTTATAATCACGCCTTTAGGATTGGATATTTGATCCAAAAGGTTGGACCTGCATGTGAGTTTCCCAGAGATATGTTTTGCATGAAACATAAAATAATAAATTTTAAGCATGCTCTCCATCGGTTTTGTAAATTTTAAGATATTATTCTAAAAATTGTCACAATGACATCAAACTCTCTTTTACCTTTAAAACCATGTAATGTTATCTACAATTCAAATGTGTTAAGGTTTTGGTGTTCAATTACCTTTGATAACACGCCCTTTTTTTATCCACTCATCAAAGTTTGAAATAAATTACATTTTCTATTCTAGACTACCTTCTATACACATTTAAAAAGCTATTTTTAATTAATTTTTAAAAAATTAAGGGGACGACACACCCAATTTTTTTTAAAGATGTGCCCACTTTGAAAATCAATAAAAAAACACTATATTAATTAAAAATTAGCAAAAAATATGACTTAAACTACATGATGTTAGCTAAATTTTCATTGATGAGATTTACAAAAAAGTTTAAAAATTTAACATTTTAGGGGGAGGACACTTGATGTTATGTTATATTTTTTTTTACAAAAATAGGACCAACTTGTGTTTCCCCCTATTTGAATATCCTAATCTCCACCATTTAAAAAAAATAGTTTAAAAACTAGATTCTTAGCACTACTAATCTTGTTCTTATCACATCTTGAAAATTTTAGCATGAGTATCATGAATTACTTGTTGAAGATCATTTTTTTATTTAAGAAAAAAAAGTGGCCACTTTTGACCCTCTTTGTCCCCTCATTTCCATGCACATACCTTAGAAATTTCTAGAGTGTGTGCTAATAAAGTTTAAGCTATATATGATTGGAGAACTTGGGTGAAAATTTATTAATCTACTACTAGTTTCCTAGTCATGATCAATGGTTTGGTGGAGGAATTCTTTATGGCTTCATGGGGTTTAAGGAAAGGGCATTCACTACATTATTATGGGGAATCTCTTGGTAGGTATATTGAGTTTATCAAATCTAGAATATCTCTAAAAGGTTTCAAGACTTCATCTTTAGGTAAAAAAAAAAACTTATTAACAATTTGTTAATGATATTATGTTTTTTCTACTCCTTAGATATTAGAGAATGTAGAAATATGAGGACTTTTTTAGTGATTATGAACTTAAACTTTGACCAAAAGGTTAATAGAGATAAATAGTAGGGAACAAGTTTTTCTCTATAGATGCTTATATCTTATAGAAGGAAGTATTATATATACTTACTTGGGCTTCCCTATGTTTCTTGAGAGAAACAAGAAGTAGCTTTAGATTCCTATCTTGAAAATATTGAATCAAATTCTAGATGGGTGAAAAGGGAGATTGTTATCCTCTATAGTTAGGGTTGTTCTCCTAAAAGTGGTATTATAAGCTATTTCTATATGCTAGTTATTTTTTACAATTACTCCTAGAAGCACCATTCTAAGGTTACCATTTCCATGCAAAACATTCTCTGGAGGGGAATTGGGGTTTAATTTAAATATCATACAACTTTTTTCAGTAACATTCATAAAGGTAAGAATTAGGGTGGTCTTGACCTTAAGGATACTTTTCTCTTCAATCAATCTTTCCTAGCTAAGTTCACCTGGAGATCCATATCCAAATAAGAAGACTCTGATACAAAGAAATATTTTTAAGTGACAATCCTCTATACCTTTTTCATAGAGGTTATCTCCCTTATTCTGTAATCATGGAATCAAGCAAAGCTCGTTCCACGGATAACCCCCTATGAAACTTGTCTGTTTCCTAGGTTTGTGATGTTCAAGCATGCAAAACAAGGCATTTTTTAACCCATATCGAAGTGTGTTCCAAAGTATCAAATAGTCTGTTTGAGCATCCCTCTGCATTCGTCTCACGAAGACCTTCGAAATGAGTATCTTTGTGAACTCACATTCTTCATACTTAGTGAAATTGTAAACAGTGCAAAGGTTCCTACAAAAAGTGCTCTAACTTTTTGATGAAAATTGGCTAAGTATAAAAAGTGCAAGGGTGTTGATTTTTAGTGCCCTTACACCCTTTTTCCATACTTAGCCAAAAAGTGACATGGGCAGTGATTTTTGTGTTGATTACATTTTTCCCAATTTTATGCCTTTTATTTCGCCTGAACTAAACATGTGACTTATGTTGCATTTATTGTTCTTTCTAATAACTTAAAAGTTATTTTTAGTTCACCTCACTTCATTCCTACCATTTTTTTTCATTCTTGCTTGAGCTGGAGACTTCTCACCGACTTGTGAAATTGTGCTTTGGAGATTTCTTGATTCGAAGTTGAGGTTTCTTTTGCTTTCTGAAGGTAAGCTGTCATCTCCCATCATTTCTTTCTTTCCTTTCATTTTTAGAAAAAACTTTGTAAAAATTCTTTGTTTTGCAAACACGTTTGGGGCTTTCTTTGCTTTATTTTTTGTTTTCTTTCATTTCCATAATGTGTTTCTTGTTTTCTTTGCTCGACCTCATTCTCCAAACCCACTCATTGTTTTGTCTCCTCCTCTACATGTGTTTCACATCTCTCTTCTCCATTCTTTCATCGTTTATTCAATGCGTGTTGGTCTTTCTTTCCTTTCTCACGCATTTGAGTTTCTAATCGTGCCCTTTTCTATAGTCGGGCATTCTTCATGGTTTTTCAATGGGGTTTTGGTTTGTCTTAGTGCGCGACCTTGTATCTATTATCATTTCTCTCATTCCAAGTGATGAAAATGTGTGTGGGTTTAGAAATAACTCATTTCATGTATCAAAAATGAATGCTATGGCGGTGGAATGCAAGGCCATTACACTAAAACGTGTTCCAAGTATCAACATCAAAGGACACATGCATTTCCATGTCCAAGTGGAATTTTTACACTCTCCTACACTTCATTATTTTTCACTAACTCCTACGCTAGAGATATTTTCCATCATTTGACAAGGAACTGTATTTTCCATGCCATTACACTTTCTACTTGTACCTTAAGAAGCTAAGTAACAGGGCGTTGATTTTCAGCACCCTGACATATTGTTTTCAAACTTACACCTTTAAGTGCAAGGGTGCTGAAAATCAGCGCCATTGCACCCAAATGCTTTTCCCTAAGTGCAAGGGTGCTGAAAATCAACGCCATTGCACCCAAATGCTTTTCCCTAAGTGCAAGGGCGTTGATTTTCAACACCCTTAAAATTTTCCTAGTTTCTGCTTCATAACACTTCAAAGTGCCATATCTTTCTTCCAAACCTCATTTTTCGGCTCCCACATCATTTTTTGTGCTTCATCGGTCATTTCACGCTTTCTCAACATCGTTGCTCGCTTCATGCATCCCAATGCTGCTTTCAACTAACATTTGTTGATTCCACATCTTACAGTTCCTTTTTCAGATCTTGTCAAGGGATCCTTGAAGTTGTTTCTTGTTGATCCAATTTCTCTAAGATGACTACCAAGAAACCTCCATCGTCTTCAAAGGCTAAAGACAAAATGAAATACAAGTAACAAGGTTTTTTATCCGCCAACAGTAGTGATTTCAAAGGTGGATGAGATAAAAGACATCGAGGTCGGTCATCAAGACCTCATTGATTTCGTGGAAAGAACTGAGAAGAAACCTCTTCAACATTCTCTAAGATAGATTGTGCACAATAATTTACATTTGGTGTCCATGTTCCCTACTTCTGCACATAATACAAAATTTTTCCTCCAAGTTGCATCCCATTACATCAAGGAAAGCAAAAGTGTGATTGATTCTTTCAGGCATGAGTTATTGAGACTTGACCTTGACTTCTTTGATATTGTTTTCAAAGTTCCATAGATGGAGTACACTGAAATCTCAATACAACAAGCACAAGAAGTCTATGACTTAGATCCCAGCAAGGCTAAGTACCTGATAAATAGTCTATGGTTGAAAGAACCTAGGCACACTATCTCAAGATGGCTGAAGGGACTTTCGTGAAGTGACTTCAAGGAAGATTTCAAGGACATGATCACACTTTTGAGCAGAGTGAAGGGATTGCATGAATCATCCCATTTTCACGAGTGGATTTATGAATACATCCAAATCATAAGAAGACAAAAGGCTCATATTGATTGGGGCAAACAGATCAGTGATGAAATACATGAACAACTGATCAATGTGCCAACCACATTGAAGTTCTACATGACTTCTTACCTGGTGTATGCTGCAGTCGTGATGAGGAAATTTTTGGGTCTATCTACAAAAGGAAGCCAACACACTGTACTTGTGTACAAATTTTTCTATTAATTGGAGCTGAAGGAAACCCTTCATCATTTCAGGAGGGTCACCAATGCTTTCTTTACACCTCTATTTTCAGCTTTGACCCAACTCTCGAGAAGAAGAGAGTATTTGATGAAGCCTACAAAGTGGTAAGTAAATTCAGATGCATATTCCTACAATTCCCAACTTTTACTTACCTAAGAGTAGAGTGCTACACTGGGTGCCCTTACATGTTGCCCAGATACCCCTCGAACAAGTGGAATCTCATGGAGTTGTGTAGATAGTTGATTTCAGTTCACAAAGAATGGATGAAGATTCACAAGTCAGGATTCAAGTTCGCATTGACAATCAGTAGGTATACCATCAAAAGTGTACAAAAAGCCAAATCGATCTATGCAAAAATGCAGGTCATGAAAATCAACGCCTATAGATAGAGATTTGATTTTGACTACTGAAATGTGAAGAAAAAGTTGAAAAAGCGTCATCAGCACAAGTACCGCTTTGAGGACATCTGGGCTGATTGTAGAGACAAAGAGGCCATTCGTAAGATGAATTTTTGTAGGCTAACCATATGACAAATCAAAGATCTTGGTGTTGCTGACCTACCAGAGGATTTCACAGATCCTGGTGACATCATGAACGTTGCCTACAATGAACAAGAAATCTCCAAGAGGCCCTTGCCTATAATTCAATGGTCTAGAAAGGAAAGTGTTTCCATCAGGGAGAGGTTAGCACCAATATTGGCTAATAGTGTAGAGTGGTTACACAAGCATGGCTTTGAGATGAAAACTTTCAGGATAGATTCTAAGGGAGAGGAATCAGGAGCAAAAGCCAGTCAACATCAAGAAACATGCACGAAAGACAAATTAGTGGTCATTCCCACTTCTTTGTGAAGAGGCCCTAGGATTAAGTTCACGGTTGGGAAAAAGGATACACAAGCCATCCCAGAAGGAGAAACAAAAAAATCTGAATCATCTCACTCCAAAGGAAAAGGAAAATTCAAGTGATCAATCCGCAGAAGAAGAGGATTCAAAAGAAGTAGACTATAATGAGGAAGAAGATTCTGAAGGTGAACAAGAGTCTGGAGGTGATCAAGAAGGTGAACCAAAGTTAGAAAAGCAAGAGGGTGCTCAATAGGAATTCGGGCATGATGAAGAACAAACTATGTCTCCACCTGAGAATGTAGTTAAAGAACTTCCCCAGAAATCATCGCTTGTAACTTCAAACGTTCCTTGCACGCCTTTGAATCCAAACACTCCTCCACCACTTGTTCCTACATCACCTATTCCTACATCCACAATACCTGCAATGGAAATTTCACCAACCCCTATAGCATCAATCGTACCTGATACTCCTTCAGTGACAAGTATACAAACAATTGACATTTTGTCAAGTCCTCCATCATCCATTCCCAGCCTATCATCGCCATCCTATGATATCACTTCAAAAGCTGAGTTTAACAGATTCATGAATGAATCAGTTCCTGATTAGCTCAATGTGCAAACTACAGGAGCAGTTATGAAGAACACTACGCTAATTGTCACGATACCAGTCATTCCTTCAGAAGTGACGGTCACAAGAGAGTTGACCATTGATCCAAAAGCTCGTTCCTCCTCTCTTCCCCCCTGGTTGGTGTCTCAAGTATCAAAGCAGGAAAATAAAATGATTTCTCCAGAAGAGCTCAATCTTAAAGAGATAGCCCCTCCAAAAGCCAAGGGGAAGAAAAAGGAAAAAGTGTATTCATGGTTGAATGTTCACAAGACTGGTCATAAATATGCAAAAATTGGCATGCCACCTTAGGAGGAAGGAGATGTGAACCTAGATGATTATACAGTATCAAGAGTCCAGCTTAGCAAGGTCAAAAATGAAAGTGCAAAGGCAGATGCGTAGGTGACTTTGGATATACTAGCTGGAAGACTAGACAAAATGGAGCAAGCTTGAAACATGTACAAACAAAAGGTAGAGCATTATGCAATTGTTGTAAGGAGACTTGCAGGATCTTCAAGTAATGAAAAATTGTTAGCAATGGTAAGCGTTGAGGACCCAATTGTCAAAAAGGCTAAGAAGTTTTCCTCTAAAGGTAGAGTGTTGTATGATTTCATCAAAAAGATTGTAAAACATAGTTCTCAGATTATAGTTGTTGTGGATGAAAAAAATACTGTAATAGCCAAGCTCAAAATAGAGCTTGATAAGGAGGAGAATTTACTTTCCTAGGAGCACAAAGAAATGGAAAAATTCTTGTCATTGTGGTCACAAATGAAATAGGAAAAGCTCAGCAAATTGATGGAAGCCGGTGTGATTCCTGACAAGAAGAAATACGTAGAGGTAAGAGAATCATTGAAGCATTGTATTCAAATAATCAAATATCTTACAGAAGATCTCCACCAAGTACATGAATATGTTGAAGGGAATCATGCTATTCTTGAAAAAGGAATCAAGGAGTTACCAAGGAAGCTCCTTGAAGAGAATTGTATCTTCCTGCCGGCCACATAACTTTCCTAGATCTTCAAAGAAGTCATCATGAAGCTAATAGACAGTGCAAAATTTTTAGAAGCCTCTCTGGATGTCATTTGTGATAAAAGGCTTACTCTTGATAACCTTAAGACACATCTTGATAGGTGCAAAAAGGTTCACTCATCCGCCATGAGATCGATCACGAGGATTCACACAATTGTGGATTACACCATTGGTCTAGATGGGAAGTTTATGTAGGAGACTGGGAAGAAGTATGAAGACTTCCGTGCCCAAGCAAGGAACCATGAAGATTCCTGATCTCCAGTGTTGAAATTTATGATGCTTTCCTTTATGCATCTTGTAAATAGTTTCCAACATCATAAATGTCTTTTCTCGAAATGTAATAACACTGAAAACATGAGATATAATTTCTTGAAGACAAATTACTTTTGACATTAGTCAAAGTTAGGTGAGATTTTCCTAAATTAACTCACCTAACTTTCCTAACTTTTCTCAAATAATTTCCTAATTTTTCTCATCCCTCTCCTTTATAAATATGAGGGATTTCTATTGTAAATTTTACCTTTAGTATTTTGCAACGAAGTGTTACCCTTTTTGAAATAGAATTGTGAAACTTTGTGTTCATGCTTTGTGAATGAAATTTGATCAATAAAGAAGACATTTGCAAGCCAGATTTTGTGCTGGATTCAATATATTATGGATTGATCTTATTTGGTGGTGATTATTGGATGATATTTGAAGGACTTCAAGTAATCTATGCAAAATTTTTGTTACATTCCTTATTTGGATTTAAGTTTATGTTTGGATACTTTTGTTGAAAGATCTACAAGACTTTGCACTTGTAATCATTCATGATGTTTGAGGAATTGATGGTTCTTAGAAGAATTTGTGCTTCTAATGAAACAAACGATACGTCTCTCACAAATCCATCATTGAAAAAGCTACAGAACAACTTTGTGCCTTCGTGAGCTTTCCCTTTTCTTTTACTTGTTTATTATTAATCACATCTGGTATCTCTATGCTTTGCTTTAACAAGATAGAGATATTGGAATTACTGCTCATTGTTAGTTTAGAGTTATTGTGAATTTAGAACTTTCAGCAATGAATCATTGTAAACATCTTCTCTTAAAAAAGAGAGAAGCATGAATGCGACACACACCCCCCATTTCGTAAGTATAGTGTACATTATGTAAATAATTTAATCAGTTTTACTATAGCTTCTATTAACAGTGAGAAGGGTGCCTCCCCTTTCTGAGAGGAGAGATTTTATCTCACATAGTTGTGGCTAAAGTTCTAGTTGTGTAATGTATTGAAAAGAAGATTACATAATTTTCACCCAATAGTTTTTTAGCGACTCCACTAGGGAACGACACACGCAATCTAAGCCTCACGCTTTTTGTTGAAGTGGATAAATTTCCAGTTTCTTATTTTTCTCTTGTATAATGTTATTTTTAATCTCCATCTTGTTCAGATCTACATTCTGGTGGACTTAATATATACTCAAGGATTGAGGGCTCAAGGAGTAGTAGATCCACTTTTTGAAGAGTTGTTGCAACATAATTTTCCATTTCCTCCTCTGCGAGTAAGGTCACCAATGCAACGTGTTGTAAGATACCCTCTGCATAGCCAAAGATCTCCTCTTCTAAGTATTTGGTTTGTTTACCGCAGGTGTCTAGTTCAGGTACTTGTTGCACAACCAATCATGGCCGCACCACCTGCAGGACCATGGTGAAATGCTTTTGGTCCCCTCCGTTTGGTTGCACC
Organism: Sequoia sempervirens; assembly: GCA_007258455.2. Classification (NCBI taxonomy): domain Eukaryota; kingdom Viridiplantae; phylum Streptophyta; class Pinopsida; order Cupressales; family Cupressaceae; genus Sequoia; species Sequoia sempervirens. Next base: position 10,877 of record VDFB02350590.1, read on the forward strand.
TTTGCATGAGCTTCTGTGCATTTCAAGAAAGCATCTCCTGAAGTTTCAAGGTGACGAAAAACATCTTGATGAACACATCTCCGCCTTCTACATTGTTTGTGGTGTTCTCAATATTGAGCATGAAGACGTTTCTGTAAGATTGTTCATTGAATCCCTTCAAGGGGTTGTAGCTTAATGGTTCTATACTCTTCCTAATGCTTCTATCACTGACTGGGCCACTCTTCGTATGAAGTTTGAAGAAAGATTCAAACCTACTGAAGATTCACACACTTTGTTGGCGCAACTCACAACCATGTGCAAAGAGGCTCATGAACCCATGCACGAGTTCATAGCTAAGTTCAACAAAATGGTGACACAGATCATGAATGATGCAAGATCGACGAATCATATCCTGAAGTGCTTCTTGATCAACATGCAACTCCCCAAAGTAAGTTTCTACTTATGCAGGGAAAATCTTGCCAATGTCGAAGCAACTCAGCAACTAGCTACCAGCCTAGAAGACGACATGATTCTTGCTAGAGAAATAAGAATGGGAACATACACCAACAAAAGGATGCAAGCCTTGGGGTCTTCAACATCTAATGTTAATGCTCCCAGTGGTAGTTCCAACTTTACAGATCCCATGGTCCAAAGGTTGGCAAATGAAGTCTTGTCTCTAAAGAAGCAAGTTTCCAACAACAACAACTACTACTACTACAAGGACATCCCAAGGAGGACTTTTACTAATTATGCTGGCAACATAAATCATAATCATCTCCCAATGCCCCTAAGAAGGCTTGCTCTGGAGGCCCCACCTGCTAATAATGCCACAGGATATTACGAGGCTGAACAAGATGATTATGCACAACAAGATTACCCTAAAGAAGAAAATGTTGATCTCTTCCAAGAAGAAAAAATTGAATCGATTGGCGACTCCAAGATTAGTTACTTACAAATGGTGGAAGAAGAGGAAGAATATGACTTGGTGATAGACACTTATGTTGTTTTCACACGGCATCAACAGAACTAGCTTGATAAAGCTCAAGCTGCTGCTCCACTTGAAAAGGAGAAACCGCAAGTCACGATTTCCAAAAGAAGATCTCCTCTCCCTTGGCAACCCAAGAAAGCAACAAATCCACAAGTAAGTGCACCTCGTCCCTCTTCATCAACTCCCATTGTTCCTAAAGCTAATCCTCATGTTCCAAAGACTAGTGTGCCTTTCGTTAAACCAATCAGTGAAGTTACAACTTCCAACTTACAAAATTATTTCTAGGCTTTTAACATTATCAACCATGCCAAGAAAACCAAGGTCCAAATGTCTGAGGCTGAATACCTCAAAGCCAACCCCGACCAATTTGATAGGCTTGTTAAGTTGGTCAATGACAAAGGAATTACCCCAAGTCAGGATACACCTCCCGATGTCCATGTTGCTCCTAAGCCCAAAACTTCGCAGAGTAACCTTGTGTCCAATCCTCCAATTGCCTTCGGACACATTGATCCATTTTTCATCTCCCTACTTGTAAATGGTTTTAAACTAAGTAATTGTGTTATAGATTCAAGTGCATTTGACAATGTGATGCCCGCCAAGGTAGCTACTACCTTAGGTTTGGATCTAACCAAAAAATTCAGCCGTTGTTTCTCCATGGAGAATAAACAAGTTCCCTTGATCAGTCAGATAAAAGACGTGCAGTCTACATTTGCTGTGTATCCAAAAAAGAAGATAAAGATGATGGTCCTTGTGGTTGATGTACCAGCGTCTTACAGAATCCTCCTCAGATGCAATTTCTTTAAAGATGTTGGAGGGGAACTAAGCATGGACATGTCTGAAGCCAAAATACTAGTCAAAGGTGTAATGCAAAAATTGATTCCTGAAAAGTAGTCAAAGTTTTCAGTAACCCAATCAAATGACCCAAGAGCTCATATCATGTTTGAGTCTTTAGGCATGTGAACTTACTATCTGCAAACATAAGAGATTGGTGAATCCTCGACCATAAATGAGTTGCATAATGATGATGCTTCCTCAACTTCAAATGAATCATCATCAGGTGATTTGTCTATCTCTGATCATGAATCTTCATTAGATGATGAATCTTCAGACTTAGATACTGTCAGCCTTGGTGACCCAAATGGCATTTGGTTACTCGAATTTGATGGTATCTGCTCTTCTACTAGTTCTAGAGCAGGAATGGTTTTTATTTCCCCTACAAGAAAGTTTTTCCCTTTCTCTTTTAAGTTACAATTTGATAACACTAATAACACTGATGGATATGAGGCTCTGTTATTAGGAATGCAAGTTGCACTAAAGAAGGGTATAAAAAATCTCCATGCACAAGGTGATGCCAAGCGAATAGTATGTCAGGTGAGAAATTTGTATTAAATGGAAAATGATAGACTCAGGCATTATCATAATCTAGTTTGGGATTCTATTGAGGAATTTGAGGCTTTTGATATATCTGTTGTTCCAAGAGAATATAATACCAGAGTCAATTCCTTAGCAGTCTCAGCCACACTCTTGATACCACATAAAGATTTTCAGGGTTCCACCTACACCATTGAATTGGTTTTCCACCCAAGTGTCCCTGATAATTCAGAGAACTGGTATATTTTCAATGATGATCATCAGATTGATTCCTTTCTGGAGAAAGTAGAGAATTTTGATGAACTATACTTCGAAGGAAGTGATTCTCCACATTGAGAATTTGTGTTTGATATGGATCCCATTATGGGTGAAGAATACTTGTAGCTGAGAGGAAATAAAATTCCCAAGGGATTAGTATCTCTGGAGAAGCTTTTTGAAAAGCATGATTGCTATGTCAAGAAGCAACTCTTAGATTCTGATTCGTCTAATGAAGTGGAATAGATCAACTTAGGAACTAAAGCAAATCCTAAGATGGTGAACATTGGTAAGTGTTGCACAACCGAAGAAAGGAAACAGTTTTCCTAGTTGTTACAAGAATATATGGATGTCATAGCATATTCATATGAAGATCTAAAATCTTTCGACCTAAAGAAGTGCAACATGATATTCCTAAGCAAAGGCAATACAACCCAAATATTTTTGGAATGATCTTTGCAAAAGTTTAAAAAATGCTCAACACTCGAATAATATTCCCTATCCACCATTCAAAATGGATAGCAAATATTGTTCATGTTCGTAAGAAGAATGGTGAAATCCATATTTGTGTGGATTTTAGAAATTTAAACCAGTTGTCACTCGAAGACAATTATCATCTTCCAGTGATGGACCAAGTCCTCCAAAATGTGATCGGATTTGAAATTCTCTCCATGCTAGACAGATTCTCTGGTTACAATCAAATTGAACTTAATTGAAGTGATCAGCACAAAACAACCTTCGCAACGCCATGGGATACCTTTATGTATCACAAGATGCCTTTTGGTTTGATCAATGTTGGCACCACGTTCTAACATGTTATGGACTTGGCTTTTCGTGATGTGATGGGTAAGTTTATCGTGGTGTATCTTGATGATCTCATGGTGTTCTCTAAAAATCACCATGAACACTTCTACCATCTAAGGAAAATCTTGGAGAGATGTCATCAGCATGGTATTTCCTTGAACCCCCAAAAGTCAATTTTGGGGTTATAGAAGGTAAAATCCTTGGTCACGTTGTGTCCACATAGGGAATCAAAATTGACTCAGAAAGAGTCAACGGTATTAAATCTCTTGCCCTGCCATCAAGCAAGAAGGTTGTCCATTCCTTCTTTGGCAAGGTAAACTTCTTAAGAAGGTTTCTCCCAGACTTTGTAGAGAAAACTTGTCATATTGTAAATATGATGAAGGGTAATAATACATTTCATTGGATGATAGAAGGGAAAGAAACATTCAATGACATCAAGGAGGCCATTACTCATGCATCTATGTTGGTCTGTCCCAACTACACTAAAGAATTCATCATGTATAGTTATGCTTTCGAGCATACACTTTCCCCAATTCTGGTGCAAGAAAATAGTGAGGGCTTTGAAACTCCCATTGCATTCATGAGCTACCCTCTAAAGAATTATGAACTGAAATATTCTTAGATGGAGAAACGTGCTTTCAATGTACTCAAAGTTGTTAAGCATTTTCGGTTCTATATTCTAAATAGCCACGTCAAAGTTCTAGTCCCAAACTCAACTGTTAAGTCTATCTTAACACAATAGGAATTTGGAATGAAAAGAGACAATTGGATTGCCAAGATTCAAGAATATGATATGGAAATCAAACCCACCAAGTAGATACGTGGGTGTGGGCTTTGTCAGCTTATCGCTAAAAATAATCCAGATGAAGAAATTTTAGAAGATGAAGAAGTTTTAGATGATGAAGAAGTAGATCCAAGTGAACTTCCAATGGTACTATTTATCAGCATCACCGACGAATGGTATTCCAACATCACCCATTTCCTCACATATGGGGAATCTCCTGATCATTTGACCTCAAAAGAAAAGAGAACCATCAAGCTAAAATCAACAAACTTCGTCTTATGGGACAATGGCCTGTACAAGTGTACAATGGATGGGACTTTTCTTCGATGTGTTGATAAGGAACAACAACAAAGACTGTTAAAGTCATACCATGACTTGGCATGTGGAGGACACTTCTCGGTGCTAGTAACCGCTCACAAAATCTTGAGAGCTAAGTACTACTAGCCCACACTATTTCAAGATACGTACTCTTAGGTGCGTAAGTGTGAATTGTGTCAACAGTTCGTTGGTAGGCCTAAGTTGGTAGCCTTGCCATTAAAACCTGTGGTGATTGAAGAACCTTTCTAATAGTGGGGAATTAATTTCATCGATGTAGTTAATCCATCATCAAGTGCATGACACATCTACATCTTGATTGCTACTGATTATTTCACCAAGTGGGTGAAGCAATTCCTACCAAGCATGCTACTTCATAAGTGGTATGCAGTTTCTTAAAGGAAAACATCATTTCTAGGTTCGGCATGCCGAACAAAATTGTTGCTAACAATGCTTCTTCCTTCTCATCAAATAAGATCACTGAGTTTTGTTTTGAACATGACATAACCTTGTCACATTCTTCCAACTATTACCCACAAGGTAATGGCCAGGCTAAATTGAAAAACACAAATCTGGTTACTATCATCCATAAACCGGTAAATGAGAATCAACGTTTGTGGCACAAGGCCTTGTATGACGCTTTGTGGGCAGACAAGATAACTTCGAAGTGGGCAATTAACATGTCTCCTTTTCAACTCTTGTATGGGTTGAATTTCGATATTCCTATAACCTTGGAACTTTTAGCCCTTAAATTGGCTAAGGTCTCGAGGATGAGACTTTTGATAATTCTGTTGATAAGCATATTATGTATCTCTCTGAATTGGAAGAGAACTGAGTTCAAGTGGCTGATTGCATCATGAAACACCAGGACCAAGTGAAGAATCTTTTCGACAAGAAGGCCAAGTCTTGAGAATTTCAAATTGGTGATCTTGTTCTCCTTTGGGACAAATGGAGAGAACCAAAAGGTATGCACAGAAAAATTGACTCACTGTGGACAGGCCTTTCCAAATTCATCAGCTACACGATGATAATAGTTTCTTGTTAGAATATGGAGACATAATGCCATTTTCCCTTCCTCACCTTAAGCAACACCTAAAAATACTTTACACAGTAAAGTAATGGGTGTTTCAAATGTAAATATTTTTGTTTTAAGTCCTTTGTGTCTTTTTGTTTTAAGTTGCATCGGCATCATCGCCTGACTCCAAACCCAATGGATGGATAAAGGAACCTAAATTTTGGAGTTCTTCTCCTTTCATTTGTTACAAAAATGGTTGAAGGAAGATCCCCAACAGGAGCCAACTATTATCACGAAATCAAGCAGTGCTCATTACACGGATAACCCCCTACGAAACTTGTCTGTTTCCTAGGTTTGTGATGTTTAAGCATGCAAAATGAGGCATTTTTCAACACACCTCGAAGTGTGTTCCAAAGTCTCAAATAGTTTGTTTGAGAGTCCCTTTGCGTTCATCTCACGAAGACCTTTGAAACGAGTATCTTCGTAAACTCACATTCTTCATACTTAGTGAAATTGTAAAAAGTGCAAAGGTTCCTGAAAAAAGCGCTCTAACTTTTTGATGAAAATTGGCTAAGTATAAAAAGTACAGGGGCATGATTTTTTAGCAGCACTACACTTAAGAGAAAAGTTGATTTGGTGCAAGGGCATTGATTTTTAGCGCCCTTACACCCTTTTTCCATACTTAGCCAAAAAGTGACATGGGCGGTGATTTTTGTGTTGATTACATTTTTCCCAGTTTTATGCCTTTTATTTCACCTTAACTAAACCTGCGACTTATGTTGCATTTATTGTTCTTGCTAATCACTTAAAAGTGATTTTTAGTTCACCTCACTTCATTCCTACCATTTCTTTTTCGTTCTTGCTTGAGCTGGAGACTTCTCATCAACTTGTGAAATTGTGCTTTGGAGATTTCTTGATTCGAAGTTGAGGTTTCTTTTTCTTTTTGAAGGTAAGTTTCCATCTCCCATCGTTTCTTTCTTTCCTTTCATTTTTAGAAAAAACTTTGTAAAGATTCTTTGTTTTGCAAACACGTTTGGGGTTTTCTTTGCTTTATTGTTTTTTTTCTTTCATTTCCATAACACATTTCTTGTTTTATTTGCTCGACCTCATTCTCCAAACCCACGTGTTGGTTTGTCTCCTCCCCTACACGCATTTCACATCTCTCTTCTCCATTCTTTCATCGTTTCTTCAATGTGTGTTGGTCTTTCTTTCCTTTCTCATGCATTTGAGTTTCTAATTGTGCCCTTTTCTACATTTAGACATTCTTCATGATTTTTCAATGGGGTTTTGGTTTGTCTTAGTGTGCACCCTTGTTTCTCTTATCATTTCTCTCATTCCAAGTGATGAAAACATGTGCGGGTTTAGAAATAACTCGTTTCATGGATAAAAAATGAATGCCATGGTGGTGGAATGCAAGGCCATTACACAAAAACGTGTTCCAAGTATTAACATCAAAGGATGCATGCATTCCCATGTCCAAGTGGACTTTTTACATACTCTTGCACTTCATTGTTTTTCACTAACTCCTCCACTAGAGTGCTTTTCCATCATTTTCCAAGGTGCTAAATTCTCCACGCCATTACACTTTCAACTTGTGCCTTTAAGAAGCTAAGTGTCAGGGCGTTGATTTTCAACGCCCTGACATATTGTTTTCAAGCTTACACCTTTAAGTGCAAGGGCACTGAAAATTAGCGCCATTGCACCCAAATGCTTTTCCCTAAGTGCAAGGGCACTGATTTTTAGTGCCCTTACACTTTTCCTATTTTTTGCTCCATAACACTTCAAAGTTCCATATCTTCGCTCTAAAATGCATTTTTCAGCTCCCGCATTATTTTTCGTGCTTCATCACTCATTTCACGCTTGCTCAACATCGTTGCTCACTTCACGCATTCCAATGTTGCTTTCAACTATGTTGTTGATTCCACATCTTGCAGTTCCTTTTCAGATCTTGTCAAGGGATCCTCAAAGTTGTTTCTTGTTGATCCAATTGCTCTTAGATGACTACCAAAAGACCTCCATCATCTTCAAAGGCTAAAGAAAAAATGAAATACAAGTACCAAGGTGTTTATCTTCCAACAATAGTGATTTCAAAGGTGGATGAGATAAAAAACACTAAGGTCGGTCATCAAGACCTCGTTGATTTCATGGAAAGAACTTAGAAGAATCCTCTTGAAGATTCTCTAAGAGCCATTGTGCACAGTAATTTACATTTGGTTTCCATGTTCCCTAATTCTGCACATAATACAAAATTTTTCCTCCAAGTTGCATCCCATTACATTAGGGAAAGCAGAAGTGTGACTGATTCTTCTGAGCATGATATATTGAGACTTGACCCTGACTTCTTTGATATTGTTTTCAGAGTTCAATAGATGGAGAAGTACACTAACATCTCAATACAACAAGCACAGGAAGTTTATAACTCAGATCCCAACAAGGCTAAGTACCTGACAAATAGTCAATGGTTGAAAGAACCTAGGCACACTATCTCAAGATGGTCGAAGGGACTTCCGTGAAGTGACTTCAAGGAAGATGTCAGGGACATGATCACACTTTTGAGTAGAGTGAAGGAATTTCTTGAATCATCCCATTTTCCCATACTAATTGGGGAAAACAGATCAGTGATGAAATACATGAACAACTGATCAATGTGCCAACCACATTGAAGTTCTACATGACTTCTTACCTAGTGTATGTTTAAGCCGTGATGAGGCAATTTTCGGGTCTATCTATAAAAGGGAGTCAGTACATCATACCTATGTAAAAAAAATTCTATCAATTGGAGCTGAAGGAAAGCCTTCACCATTTCAGGAGGGTCATCGATGCTTTCTTTGTGCCTCTGCTTTTTCAGCTTTGACCCGACTCTCGAGAAGAAGAGAGTATTTGATGAAGCCTACAAAGTGGTAAGTAATGTTGGATGCACATTCCTACAATTCCCAACTTTTACTTACCTAAGAGTAGGGTGCTACACTGGGTGCCCTTACATGTTACCCAGATACCCCTCAGACAAGTGGATTCTCATGGAGTTGTGCAAACAGTTGATTTCAATTCACAAAGAATGGATGAAGATTCACAAGACGGGATTCAAGTTCCCATTGACAATCGGTAGGTATACCATCAAAAGTGTACAAAAAGCCAAATCAGTCTATGTAGAAATGCAGGTCATGACAATTAGGACCTATAGATGCATATTTGATTTTGAGTATTGAAATGTGAAGAAAAAGTTGAAAAAGGGTCATCAGCACAAGTACCACTTTGAGGAAATCTGGGTTGATTGTAGAGACCAAGAGGCCATTTGTAAGATGGATTTTTGCAGACTAACCATTCAACAAATAAGAGATATTGGTGTTGCTAGCCTACCAAAGGATTTCACAGATCCTAGTGACATTATGAACATTGCCTACAATGAACAAGAAATCTCCAAGAGGCCCTTGCTTGAAATTACATGGTCCAGAAAGGAAAGTGTTTCCATTAGGGAGAGGTTAACACCAATATTGGCTAACACTACGGAGTGGTTACACAAGCATGGCTTTGAGATGAAAAATTTCAGGATAGATTCTGAGGGAGAAGAATCTGGAGTAGAACCTAGCCGACAACAAGAAACAAGCATGAAAGACAAATCAACGGCTATTCCCACTTCTTCGCGAAGAGGCCCTAGGATTAAGTTCACGATTGGAAAAAGGATACACAAGTCATCCCAAAAGGAGAAACAACAGAATCTAAACCATCTCACTCCAAAGGAAAAGGGGTTGTCTCTGAAGAGATATATTCTGATGAAGAGGAAAATTCAAGTGATCAATCCATTGAAGAAGAAGATTCAGAAGAAGCAGACTCTGATTAGGAAGAAGATTCTGAAGGTGAACAAGAGTCTGAAGGTGATCAAGAAGGCGAACTAGAGTTAGAAGAGCAAGAGGGTGCTCAATAGGAACTCGGGCATGATGAAGAACAAACTATGTCTCCACCTAAGAATGTAGTTGAAGAACTTCCCCAAACATCATTTCCTATAACTTGAAACATTCCTCACACACCTCTGAATCCAAACACTCCTCCACAACCTATTCCTACATCTGCAATACCCGTAGTGGACATTTCACCAACCCTTGTAGCATCAACTGTACTTGATACTCCTTCAGTGACAAGTATACAAATGGTTGACATTTTGTTAAGTACTACATCATCCATTCCCAGCCTGTCATTTCCATCCTATGATATCACTTCCAAAGTTGAGTTTAATAGATTCATGAATGAATCCATGCCTGATCAGCTCAATGTGCAAACTACAGGAGCAGTTATGACAAACACTACGCCAATTGTCACGATACTAGTCATTCCTTCAGAAGTGACGGTGAATAGAGAGTTGACAGTTGACCCAGAAGCTCATACCTCCTCTCTTCCCCCGTGGTTGGTGTCTCAAGTATCGAAGCAGAAAAATCAACTGATTTCTCCAAAAGAGCTCGATCTTAAAGAGAGCACCTCCAAAAGCCAAGGGGAAGAAAAAGGAAAAAGTATATTCACAGTTGAATGTTGACAAGACTGGTCATAAATATGTAGAAATTGGCATGCCACCTTAGGAGGAAGAAGATGTCAACATGGAGGATTATACAGTGACAAGAGTCCAGCTTGGCAAGGTCACAAATGAAAGTGCAAAGGTAGTTGCGCAGGTGACTTTGGATATACTAGTTGGAAGACTAGACAAAATGGAGCAAGCTTGAAACATGTACAAATAGAAGGCAGAGCATTATGCCACTGTTGTAAGGAGACTTGCAAGATCTTCAAGTAATGCACAACCATTAGCAATGGTAAGCGCTGAGAACCCAACTGTTAAAAAGGTTGAGATGTTTTCCTCCAAAGGTAGAGTGTTGTATGATTTCATCAAAAAGATTGTAGAACACGATTCTCAGATTATAGTTGTTGCAGATGAAAAAGCTACTTTGATAGCCAAGCTCAAAACAGAGCTTGATAAGGAAGATAATGTACTTTCCCAAGAGCGCAAAGAAATGGAAAAATTCTTGTCATTGTGGTCACAAATGAAACGGGCAAAGCTCAACAAATTGGTGGAAGCCGGGGTGATTCCTGACAAGGAGAAATACGTAGAGGTAAGAGAATCATTGAAGCATCATATTCAAATAATCGAATCTCTTACAAAAAAATCTCCACCAAGTACAGGAAGATGTCGAAGGGAATCACGCTATTCTTGAAAAAGGAATCAAGGAGTTACTAGGGAAACTCCTTGAAGAGAATCATATCTTCCTACCGGCCACAAAACTTTCACAGATCTTCAAAGAAGCCATCATGAAGCTAATAGATAGTGCAGATTTTTCAGAAGCCTCTCTGGATGTCATTTGTGATACAAGGCTTACTCTTGATAACCTTAAGACGCATCTTGATAGGTGCAAAAAGGTTCACTCATCCGCCATGAGATCCATCATGAGGATTCACACCATTGTGGATTACACTGTTGGTCCGGATGAGAAGTTTATGCAGGAAACCAGGAAGAAGTATGAAGACTTCCGTGCCCAAGAAAGGAACCATGAAGATTCCTGATCTCTAGTGTTGAACTTTCTGATGCTTTCCTTTATGTATTTTGTAAATAGTTTCTAACATCTTAAATTTCTTTACTCGAAATGTATCTTTTCTTGAAATGTAATTACACTGAAAATATGAGATGTAATTTCTTGAAGAAAAATTACATTTTGACTTTAGTCAAAGTTAGGTGAGATTTTCCTAAATTAAATCATCTAACTTTCCTAACTTTTCTCAACTAATTTCCTAATTTTACTCATCCCTCTCCTTTATAAATATGAGGGATTTCTATTGTAAATTTTACCTTTAGTATTTTTCAATGAAGTGCTGCCCTTTTTGAAGCAGAATTGTGAAACTTTGTGTTCATGCTTTGTGAATGAAATTCGATCAATAAAGAAGACAACTAGAAGCCATACTTTGTGTTGGATTCAATATGTTATGAATTGATCTTATTTGGTGGTGATTAGAGGATGATATTTGAAGGACTTCAAGTAATCTATGTAAACTTTGTGTTACATTCCTTATTTGCATTTAAGTTTATGTTTGGATACTTTTGTTGAAAGATCTACAAGAATTTGTGCTTGTAATCGTTCATATTGTTCAAGGAATTGCTGCGTCTAAGAAGACTTTGTGCTTCTAATGCAACAAATGATATGTCTCTCACAGATCCATCATTGAAAAAGCTACAGAATGACTTTGTGCCTTCGTGAGCTTTCCCTTTTCTTTTACTTGTTTATTATTAATCACACTGGTATCTCTACGCTTTTCTTTGACAAGATAAAGATATTGACATTACTGCTTGTTGTTAGTTTAGAGTTATTGTGAATTTAGAACTTCCAGCAGTGAAGCATTGTAAACATCTTCTTTGAAAAAAGAGAGAAGAATGAATGCAACACACATCCCTCATTTCGTAAGTATAGTGTACATTATGTAAATACTTTAATCAGTTTTACTATAGCTTCTATTAGCAGTAAGAAGGGCACCTCCCCTTTCTGAGAGGAGAAATTTTATCTCACATAGTTGTGGTTGAAGTTCTAGTTGTGTAATCTATTGAAAAGAGGATTACATAATTTCACCCAACATATTCAATTATTTGGGAAGGTATGAATGAGGTCAAGCATTTAATTAGTTATTTTAGTTTCAAAATTATTTAGAATGGCAAAATATCTTTCTTTTGGAATGAAAAATGGATCTTTAAAAACCATCTCAAATAGTTCTAAGAAATTCATCCTTGGTGAATTATTGAAGTAATATTGTCAATGACTATCATGAAGAGGATACTAAGGAAAGGGGCTAGTCAAGAAACTAGAAATTGATTCCTAATTTCCCTAATATTCTAGAAGACTACGTGATTCAAAATTTGTCCCTCCTTCAAATATTTTGACCTATGTGGAATATGGATGCTAATAATTTTTAGTGCAATCAAGATGGTACATGAGTCCATTATATTAGGGAAGGATATGGTAAGCCTCTTCCTTCTAAGAGTCCCTCCTTATTCATTTGGGATAAGATTTGGCGCTCAAAATTAGCTTGGGCAAAGGATTTTTTGTTCTTTGGATTTCCTATCTTTCTCAATTCCTTACATAACGTAACTCTAAAAAGTGGTTTTTGATGGCCCTAGTCAATTTTCTTTATACTTTATCCATGAGGAAAATTTCTCTCATTGACTTTGCATTGTGATTTTGTGAGAAGTGTCTAGAATAGTATTTTAGATAGTTTTAATCTTTCCAAAACCCCTTTAAGGGTAATTTGAATTCTTAGATATATCCTATAACTCTTAATATTCTTCAAGAAATGTGGACCATGGCTCCAAGCCTCATGTTTTTAAAAGTGTGGCTTGAGAGTAATAATATGATTTTTAATACCAAGGAGAAGGCTCAAGATGAAATTTTGGAGGAGATAGTGAAGACATGCACTTGACACATTCTTTGTCTTAATATTTTTGAATTCAAAGACACTAACCCCTTAGAGATTTCTATCTTAAGGAATTGGCTTGAGATTAGAAATATATTTGATCATTCTCTTCTTAAGGATTAGAAAGAATTACCACTAAACATTGGTGCCTTCTAATGAGTGGGTGGGCCAAAATAAATTTTGATGGAGCATAAAAAATTAAATTATGTTTATTGTGATAAGTGCACTCATTAGAAGTCATAAAGGTATGGTGATGTCATTGGATTTCTATCTTAAGGAATTGACTTGAGATTAGAAATATATTTGATCATTCTCTTCCTAAGGATTAGAAAAGAATTACCACTAAACATTGGTGCCCTCTAATGAGTGGGTGGGCCAAAATAAATTTTGATGCAGCATAAAAAATTAAATTATGTTTATTGGGATAAGTGCACTCATTAGAAGTCATAAAGGTATGGTGATGTCACTGGATGCTCACTTTAAAGGAATTAATTTGAATAATATAGTTAAAATTGAATATATAGTGTTGGGGCTTGGGTTGAGAATTTAGTTGAGTTCAAAATATTATTATTGAAAGTGATTTAATTCTCATCATTAATAGTCTAAATAATGGAAAGACCACTCTTTAGAGGATTTGTAGTTGTATAAATGAAGATAAAATATTAATGGATCAATTTAATGATGTTTGATTGAAGCATGTTAGGCGAGAAGGAAACAAAGACGTTGATTGACTTGCTAATCTAATTCTACATGATTTCTTTCATGTTTGTGTTGATTGACCACTCTTTGCCTAAAGATGATAAATTCTTGAGCTTTTTCAAAGTATTATCTCCAAGAAAAAAAAATTGTTAACTTCCTTCAGAGTGGATCAAATGGCTAACTTTAGCCAAGCTAACAATTTTTTTCACATTGATGTTTTTGTTCTCTTTATGGGATATTGGAGTGTGCAAGATAAGAGCAAGGATCCCTATTTGTCTACCTTTTTCTATTAGGGGTGGCCTCTCCTTTAGAATCTCTTGTGTTTCTTGATTGGTTCTTTTCTAGATTTCTCTTATGGAAAATGCCTTCCTTTCTCATACAAGATTTACATGCATGCATTTATTTCTCTTACAAGTATCACTTTGTCATGCATGCATGCATATCCTTTTCACACATGCACAATTCTTGCATGTATATAATGATTTTTCCATTTTTCATGTATACTATGATTTTTTCATGCATGCATGTTGTTTCCATGTATGTGTTGCTCTATGTAGGAATGCTATTTTTTATGTAAATTGCCTTAGTTCCTACTTGTATGCCTTTTGTTATAGGTAGTTGTTTTAAAGTTAATGGGTAGTTACCTTCTTCTCCACATGTTTGAATTTTATCACATGTCTCTTGTTGTAATGTTGGGACTTGTGCCCTTTCTATAATATATTTTTTTACTTTATCAAAAAGGTGGCCCATAAATGGGACACACTATTGCGCTTTTACTAGGAATTATGCAATTTAGAACTAATCATAAAAAAAAAAGTTATTTTAGACCTCTAGTAGCAATTACAAGTATGTAATACCTTAAGCATTGAATCAATATTATTGTGGCTTACATCCTACTCTCTATCTTTATTAAATGTGGAAGCTTAGTTCATTGTGGATTGTGTTGTTTGTGATAACTAAATTTTCTTACTTTGTGTTTTCTTATAATTTTTTAAAGAGATCTAAGTAATATATTTTAGTGCACCAATATTTTTTATTTCATTTCCCTTAACTTGCTTTTTCTCGCCCTTTTCCTTATTATTAAAGCACTAGAATAGAGAAGGAAGACCGTTATAATATTGGAGGTTATCTTGTACTTCAAGGTCCCACATTTGTGGGGCTTCTCATGTAAATACTCTTCATGAGGTGTTGGCATTGAGCATATTTGAGCATTAAAACTAAGGTTGTCTCTATTTTTCTTAATAGATTTGAGTTCAAGCTAACAAGATGGCCCTAAAGGTTGTCCATCCCCATTTGCAGTTGGATCATTTCCCAAGGCAACACAACATGCATTATTGTTCATATTTCACTCACCTCACTATTTCTCATATTTGGCTTGATAACTATTTCCTATATAGGGGCCAAAAGTGAGGCTACAACAATTAGTGCTCTCACAATCATGCAAGATGGTCTTGTCCACCTAGCCACCACCCATATTTTGTGTCTTCACAACAACATGGTTGGGCTTATTTGGATGGATAGGATAAACATCATTGGGCCCTTACTTTGTCTACTTTACTTCATCCCATTGAGAGGATGATTAGTAGATTGTGAACCAAAATGACCAAATTGGAGCAAACAATTCCATACAAGTTGGAAACCAATTCTAATTAGCAAGGATTTACCATATGTTTGATGGGGATCCAAACTAAATGAGTGCAATCCACCTCTTGGTATTGGCCTTTAAAATTACCTAATTATGTGAAATAGAGATAGAGAGGAGAGATAGAGAGGGAAAGAGATAGAGAGAGGGGGGTAGAGATATAAATAGATATAGAGAGAGGGAGAGAAATATTTTGAGAGAGGAAAATATAGAGATACACAGGAAGAGAGAGATAAAGATAAAACGACATATAAATAGATCATAGAGGGAAAGGAGAGGTGGAGAAAGATATAGAGAGGGAAAGAGATAGATACAAATGAAGGATAGAGAGATAAAGCGATAAAGATATAAAGGGATACATAGGCTTCACATAATTCTTGATGCTTAGTTTTTAGATAAAAATCAAATAATATTGTAATATTTTGAGTCGTTGATCTTTTAAATTACCTAATAGATTACTTGTTTTACTAAACTTGACCTAGTTTATAAAACTATGAAACATGATTTCATACCTTCTATATGTATAATATAATCTATTCATAACCATACAAAAAATAATAAAATTATTTAAAATATATATTAATATAATTTTAAAAAACAATAATTGTAATCCCCATCAAATTTGAAACTAAAAGAACTTGTAAATGAATTAAATTTAATGTTGACATAATAATTTTATATTTTTTTAAAATTATGTAATTACAAATGATCCAAAAATGACAATTCAAATGTTTTCCATTTTATTTTATTTTTCTATTTTTCAAATAAAGAAAATATGCAGAGATGAATTTGTGGACCACTACAAGGCACAGAAAGATCGTGTTTTCAGTTTTCACATTTTTTTCCTACTCAGATTTTACAAATTCTTGGTCTCCAATTCTAATCACACAGCCTACCCATACAAAGAGAGAAACAATAGACTGAAATATATATTATTTCCAGTTCTATTCACACAGCTTATCACTACAAAAACAGGGACATAATGTGTAAACAGCTCTGAGAACGGAAGTAAATCAGATTCTAATTTGTCCGAATTGTTTTCCCTCAAATGTTTGGCCAAACTGCCAATTGGGAGGAGCAACGTTGTAGGAAGTGAGCGTGCTCCCGCCGCTAGTGGTAACCTGGAAAGAAAGAGCTTGGCCTACAAGGTTGGCCTCGCGCTGCCAATTTTGCCCCCAATTTCTGCTCATATCCAGCCATCCAGTCTGCGACCCCTTTACCTTCACCGCCGCAACGTCTCCATCCGCCCCAACATTTGTAATCAGCACCAGATAAAAGTAATGATTTCCATGGATGGTGAAGCGCAATCCTCCTTCCTTCTGGCATTTCACCCTGCAGTAAAACCCATCTAATCAGGATTCCTGCTGCATCGAAGCAGACAAGTTTTTAAACATTACCCTGGTAGAGGGACTGAAAGGCATATGGGTTGGTTACCTTTTGTATTGGACGGGTATGATACCCGCATCCCAGTGGGCAATCTGTAGGAAGGCGGAGAAGGCCATGTCAAAGTGGGGATGAGGCGGGTTACACCACCCGCCCTCGTTGGCCGCGAGAGCAAAGTTCGGTGGGCAGAAATTGGTGGCGGTGATCACCACTGAGGGGCTGCCGGGTAGACACCACTGCGGGTTGTTGACGCAGCGGATCTTAAAGCAGGCTCCGCAGGCGAGTCCGCTGTTGAACAGGGTTGTGCTCAGAGCTGCTGTGTTCGTTCCGTAGCCTTGTTTGTACAGGTTCCCGTATCCACACGCACCCGCTGCATACCACAGTCCACACACAATCAATTTAATTTCGGGGAAATTGGAGACTTCATGGCAGGGGATGTTTTAAGAAGCATTTTCTTAAGAGAATTTGAAATTATAATTACCCATGGCAGGAGAGGCATCGAAGCCAGCGTAGAATGTGGCGTTTGCATTGCTCCACCCCTCATCTTCGTTATACAGAACCGCTTTCGAGCAGGTCAGTAACAATGCCATACAGAGCAAGGAACAGAATATACCCCGCATGGCGCCCGTCATGACTGAAGCAAATGAAATGTAATGGACACCAACATGAATTTGTAAGAAGAGTTATAATATTATGGAGTAAAGTGCTTTCGGAGCAGATATGGTGGGTTAATGCTTATTCTTGCCTTGCAATTGCAGTAGAGTATATACATATGCCAAGGAAAGAAGCCGGTGGCAGGTAACAGAGGAAAGTAAGTCTTCTTGTTTCATATTACAGAATGTCTTAATAACAACGCTGAATTATTCACTTTTGTAATTGCTTTCGGAAAAAGAAATCCCTCCCAGCATTTTCGCTTCAGATTTGGTGGCATACTACACTTTTCTTTTATTCTGGTTCCTTTCCTTCTTTTGCTTTTCTTGAGTATCATATTCTCCACTTGAATAAGAAGGCTCTGGTCTTGGGTCGAAGCTGGGAAAAATTAATTCATCCGAAGCCTGGACTTCCTACACCTGCCGGTGTACATTACATTTTGACCTGCATCAATATTACAGCGAATCGTTTGTTGGCTGTCATGTAACATAAACTTACTCCAGAGTCCATGGTGGGGCTTGTGAGTATCATCAAATTTTCACTCAAATTTCATTAACACTCACTTATGTTCCAATTTCTAGAAAATAGAAAATGGTAGGAATGCTGCCCTGTCAATTCTATCAGCAACCCACCTGTATTTTAACTTTTTAAAATTTGCAAATATTTGACCAGGCAACTCATTGGTTATTATAATTTTAATCACAGTTAATATAATAAACTGATCACAACTGTCCCTTACGAAACCGAATTTTTTTCTGTCAAAAGGACCACTATTCTGTAATACCAATTCTCTGAACATAACATGCCACTGGATGTAGCAGAGAGCTTGACAGAAAGGTTACAAGTTTATGAATGAGTCTCTGGACAGACCTGACCACATCCACAAGCAACCTCTACATGTGGCATAAATAATTTGAATCACAGTTGAATCCAAAAACAATCTTATCTAATAAGCATAGCATCTATCATGCCAAATTTAATGGCATTGTCCAACCAATTAGCCCTATATCCAATTTAATAACAAACAGTCAGCTTAGAAAAACATGGAACACCAAAGTGGCTGAGGAGATCCAGCAATCACCAAGTTTTTGAACTGTGACTGCAAAAAGCTCTGAAGAGGAAAGAGTACAAATGCAGAGTGTTGGGAAATGAACCAGATTGAAACTTTTTCAGGTTAGTTCAGCAATGTCATCTGGCTGTCTAAGGATCTTCAAGATGGGGGTTGCAAATATATATACCGGTTAAACAAGAATCGCAACAGGAAAGAGCGCAATCCATGATCGTTGGGTATATAATCCCAATAACTGATATCTGGGAACCCCAAAAGTTTGGCCACACAGGGTCTGCAGGTTGCTAGCCAAGCGTTAAAAGAGTCCAAAGTTAATACCCACAATGACAAGACTGACATGGAAATGGCAGCCAATTCCAAATTGTCTAGATGTCCAGCAAAAAGCCTGAGTCAAAAAATTTGTTCCATATATAGCCATGCGGCTGAATAAGGCCAATTGAAAATAGGTATAAAACAAAATCATTTATCTCAAAAATTGAATACGAAGTATACATTCAAACATAATTTATTAATCTCCACACTGACAAAATAATTTGAAGTTGAAGGATCCGTTACTGAAATGTTCGAGAGCTTTCCCCCTCGATTAAAATGTTTTAACCTTTATTCAGTTTGTAATTTTGTAAGGGTTTGTGGGAAAAAATGGTTTGCATTAAGTGCCAATTTTACATTTTTGTTTGAAATGGAATGATAAGAGTTTGATGCCTCCCATTAAATATAAAATTAATTTTGTTTAAGATTCACAAGTTTATATTTTTAAATTGAAGAAAATTTATTTTATTTATAAAAATATAATTAATTTATTTTTAAATGAAAAATTGACATTAAAAATAGAAAGTCAAAATTGATTTTATAAAAAAAAATAAAAAATTGATTTTTATATGAGTTATTTTGTTAGAATATTGGGTGAACAATATCATGAAGGAGGGTCATCCCACAATAATGTGTTCCACTTATAGGATGGGACAAAAAATAGTCCCCTAACCATTGAAACATGAAAAATAGTTTTGAATGAAGGTAGACCTTTGAATGAAGACTCCTTTGGTCAAATGTGACATCAACATAACCTTTGTTCAAAGGGGGGTCTTTGTGCTAAGGTCCCTTCAAATTGAGGTTTTTTTAAATTACTTGTTTTCATTAATAAAAAAAGGCATGGTAAGGTAGCAATAACACCTTCAAATGGAGGTATTTGGAGTATTCCAACCAAAAAAATATCCAATATACACTGACCTAGTAACCCAGTAACCTAGAAGCATTGACTAGAGACTTTCTATCAATGTTCAAAGGAGTATTTTATCCAAGTACTTCACATTTTCTTAGTCAAATTTTATAATAAATTAATAAAAATTCTTTTTTTCTTTCTAATTGAGAAATATTTTTGTTTACTAATATTTTTCTATGTAGAATAGTTTTATTTTATTAAAATCATATTGCACAAAAAAACCAAAAAAAAAAACCTAAACCCTAAACTCTAAACCTAAAAACTAAACCCTAAACCCTATGTAGTGAACTACAATCCACGTATTACAACTGAGGAAGTTTTGAGAAATAAATTCTATCAATAATTTGATAGAAACAAAATAAAATGGAGGGGCCTCTCTTATGCCACCCTAAGACTATAGATGAATAATTTGCCTTACATGGTAATCCCAATATAGTCAAATGTAAAGGGATTCTTAGAGACAATAATGGGAACAATATTATTGACTTCTCTTTTTCCATAGGAAATTGAAGGAAATGTATCTAATCCTAATGAGCATTACAATAATCGAAGAGAAAAGATACGTCTTGATATTAGTGTTCATTTTGGTTATTATCATGATTGGTATGGAGGCCATTAAAATATTACTCCAAAAATTGGAAACTAGAAAATAAGTTTCACGAAATCCAATATATGAGAAATGAACTCATAGAAAAATTATTTACTCACTATTATAAAGAAAAGAATGAATGTGTTTACACTATATAGAACACTAGGATATTGAAAAGAATTATACTCAAATAGTCATATGGGACATCTCACTCCACGCATCAAATTAAGAATTTTTAAATAAATGTTGATAACATGAATGACCACCAAGTTGACAAACATAGGATTCACATAATGGAAAAAATAGTAATTATATAATCTTTTCTAAACCTCTCAAGTTTCTTAATCAAAATGAGAGTAATGGTAGTAGTAGGTGTAGTAAGGGGTTGAGAGGGAGCTAGGTGGATGAGAAAAAATGCAAATAGGATGTGTCTGTATAGTGAGAGGATCAAAGTCATGAGACCTAATCCATGATGACATGAAAAATTGGGGGAGGATAAGAAGAGGATGCACTATAATCTATTGGACTTGATGGTAGAAGAAGGTATGATCATGAAAGGAGGAGGAATGGTAAATGAGTTAGTTAGGAGGGCCAACTTGGCACCAACTACTTCTAATATAGATATAACCCAAATGGTTTGTTAATCAATAATTGTAAATGTATCTGTAAAGTTGTCATAGTAGAATTTTTTCTAAGTGATGAAATTCCTATAAAAGATTTTTTTAATTTTTTTAGACGAGATCAAAACTAACTCTTTAATTTGGGTTAGTTCTTAAGGTAAATTCAAAATCAATTAAATCTATTGAATAGAATATTTAAGGGTTTTCCACATGGCATCCTTTCAACTAAATAATATTTAACCCATCTTAAATAATAATTTAGGAGTCAAAATGTAGTTGTCAATGGGAAACTAACACCTAATGGTTGAACCCAAACCTCATAGTCTCACAAAGGTCTAGAAACAAAAATATAAAGATCTTTTTCAAGCATTGATGGATAGCAAAAATTGATATGTTGATGAGTTGAAAATTGCATATTATGAAGTATTATAGGCTTAAGGATTGTTAGCCGAAAAGAGTAACAGTGCAGACACCACTAGGAAAATCCTATCACATCTTGCCACAAAGAGCTTTTGGACCCTAAGATTGAAAAGATACCATCTATATTAGGGATAGAATAGATGGATCACACCCCATCCAATAGATATATGTATAGGGAAAGATATGAATGAAAAAAGGAGGATAGAGGAAACAATGAGAGACGAATGTATGTAAGAAACATATATGAAATTGTGTGTACTATGTAGAAGGATTATATGTAAGAAAGGAAAGAGGTACACATAGTATAGGGGAAGATACATAATGTACTCTTTTGATATGATTAATATAA
>VDFB02350591.1:0-34438 GCA_007258455.2 Sequoia sempervirens
ATTTGAAGTCACGACACAGTTTATAGAAGAAGCTATTGGTCTGGTAAATGATGGGAGAAAGGTGGTGAAGAAAAGGGGTGAATTATCAAAAATTTGTGGACAAATTCTTGCATGATGGTGAGAAGCTTACGAGGTTTCAAAATGGTTATGCGTAGCTTGAACTCCCTCCACCGTTTGCCCTGGTCCAAATGGAAGATATGGAGAAAGCGATCATCACTCTAATGAAGGTAATCAATGGTTTGATGTGTTGTGCCATGGTGGGAGCAGTTATTGGTCAAACTAAGATAAAGAGGAAGCTGAAGAAGATCGAGAAATAGGAAGAAGAAAAGGACTTGACACACGATGTTGGCCCAGGCTGGAGGGTGTTGAGATGATGGATGCACAACCCTTGAAGCTTCAATAAAGGACTTTAGCCATGAAAGATAATCAACCACAAAAGAAGTGTTGCAACAATGGAATGTTGATTAAAGATTCTATTGATATGATATTGATATGATATGATTGATATGTTACAAATGAACAAGATGCCTGATTAAATAGGCAAGAGGAAAACCCTAATATGCATGAGATGTTGACATGTGTCTTGATCTAACAACATGTGACAACATGTGAACCCTAATGGTGATGATCATTAAATGATGAGATAAGTTCTAGAAGGAATCTTATCCCACAATATAGGCAAGAGCTAAACCCTAATATGCATGAGATGTTGACATGTGTCTTGATCTAACAACATGTGACAACATGTGAACCCTAATGGTGATGATCATTAAATGATGAGATAAGTTCTAGAAGGAATCTTATCCCACAAACTAGGAAAGGGAATATTATCTCATTTATTAAATGATTTATCTAATAATGCAACCTAGGACTTAATTAATTAAATGCAAGACCTAAGTTAACTTATGCTAGTGTAATAATTAATTAATTAATTAGACCAACACCCCCCCATAAGTGCAACTTAGGGAGGAAAATGCAATGATTATGCAAACATGATCGATGATGATGGGTCCTGGCTACGAGGCCATGTTAGGTACCCATGTACATGATAGATGCAAAAAATATCCCACAACCGGAGAAAAGGGGAAAACCTAGTAGGAACAAAACCCCTCTCCAAAAAGGAGATGAAAAAGAAAAAATGTGAGAATGGGAAGGATGGAGGACTCCCAAATACCCCCCAAGTACACCATCCGTCACATGGATACAATAGAGAGACTATATAGCCCCCCCAAAAGATAAGATCACCTGCAAGAAAGGTAAGTGTCTGAAGACAAAACAAGATCCAATGCCGACAAACAACTTGTCTCCCTTTCGGAAGAAACAAAACCAAATGCAAGTGCAAAGATGCTTCCCATTCCAGATAGGAATTGAAGGAAGAATGAACATGGATGATGATGTCTCTGAACCCTGCTCAAGTTTCTCCTTGCTTGATGATGAAAATGCCATAGTCCCAAACAATGAAGAGGGTGACAAACCAGGATGATGCAGAAACTGATGCTGAACAATATCCAAAGACAAAGATAGAATGGATATGATGGATGTGATGGAGACTTGATATCCCCCCCTGAGTGAAGTGTCCTCAAAACCATTGAAGGAAGTCTGAAGCAAATCCAATGGTGGATGCTGAAGAAACTGCAAATCCTAAAAGGAGTAACAGGGAAGAAGTCTCGGATAAGAAATCTCTGAAGAGAAACCAAGTGCCTCCAAGATGGTCTCTGAATTCCCAATCAAGGTTGAGACAAAGAAATGAGGAGACTCAAAACAACTCTCCAAAGTGAAATCTGATACCCCTCAAGAATGTCCTCCAAACCTGTAAAGTAGCCAAGTCCCTGAAACAAAGCCATGTGATGTCAAGTCTGAAAAAAAAGAATGTTGAGATGATGGTGGAAGCCTCAATCAATGATTCTGGACAAGGAATCATTGAATGTGAAGGGATACCAACTGTCTCTGATGAAGAAGAAGCACTGAAAGGAACCTTGTCAACCTCTTCGAAAAGATCAAGGTAATCAACTTCCTGCATAACAATAGCATCATGGGGTACTAGATCTGAAGAATGACATTCTGCAGCATGATCATCAGGGAATGGTGGAGTTTCTGAATCTCCATATAGCTCCCAAAGCTTTGTCCAAAGAATGTGAGGACAATCACAATGATCAATAGATCTCAAAACATCGCAATCAACTTGCATCTCAAGAATCTCCAAAACAGTGTACCTGCTGCAACTCCAAGCAAGTTCATGAATACCTTCACTTGGATGAGGAACTATACAAAATAGATGTGGCAACAAATCAAGTGAATGAAGATGGTGGCAGATCCCATCTCGCCATTGCGAATAGTTTCCCTTGTGCAACATAACCAAAGGAGAATAATATGCAAGCCCCATAACAAAATTTCTCCACAAAAATCAAAGACACTGACCTTCAATAAAAAATAAAGACTTCCAAATAGATATGCAACTGAGAATATGCCTCTGAGATCAACAAATTCTTCTTCAATCTTCAGGATGTCTCAAGAATCAAAAAACCAAAAAAAAGGATACCTGGAGCTGAAACCAAAGAAGGTGACTTGACGGATAAAAAATGCACTGAAATATCTCCTGAATGCCACTGGAATCTCCGAAATTTGACAATCTGATGCAAAGATGTGTGCTTTTGAGTCCAGAATGGAGGGTTGACTTCAGTTGACTTTTGAATTTGATAGCAGAAAAATACTACAAAATGGATGGCACCACTGGATAGTGCTCTGAATTCTCTTTCCGTCGATATCTTGTTTGTAAATTTTTGATATCGTGGCGCGAAGATATGGCCTTTGGAAGAAAAACTGCAATATGATTGGCACTGACTAAATAGGTGCAAAAAAGTAGCACCCTAGGGCAAAAAAAATTTGGCCCCCGGTCGCTGATATGACCGCGGGAAAGCAAATAATTTTTTTAAAAATGCGCCGCTGGATAAGCGGTGGCGGAGCGGCTCGTCAGCGGCAGGTTATGGTGGTGCGACCGGCATGGCAGGAGGCTCCGCTTGGATCAAGCGGAGAGCTTGGTCATGGATGTGACCAAGTCTTCGGCGGTCGGGGGCTATACACGACGGTGGAGGTCGGCGGGAGCAGGTCGGAGTCTTCGACAGCGAACGGAAAACAGAGTCGGCGGGAGCTGAAACGGTCGCCGGGAGATGTGGATGGCCGATAGCCGGATGCTAGTAGTCGATGTCGGAGATGACAGCAGCGTGACGCAGGGTGTGGTCGGTGTCCATGGATGTGACAGGGGCTGACCGGTGTCCGCAGACCGACGACCAGTCTTTAAATTTTTGAATATTGCAATATTTGCAATTCAAAAATAAAAATAAAATGCTGATAAAACAAAAATGCCGACTAACGAAGAAACTATAGTCCTGCGCAAAAATAATTATGCCGACGGAGGAATTAAATGGCAGGTCGAACCCTACAGAGTTTAATTTTTGCAAATACTATAGAAAAATTTCGCCCAAAAAAGCCAAATATTTTTTTGATTTTTCTAAAAAAATTTTTGCCTTGATGGAGGCCTGAAAGGGATATTTTTTTCTACAAATATGTACGGATTTGTACAAAAAATGCAAACCCTAGATAATACCTCGAAGGCTCCCGGATGATATGTCTCCGATTTTGACGAATGAATAGGCAATCTATGGGTTTTGAGGCCTTCTGGACGCAATGGAGAGGTCGGAGAGAGCCTGATCTACACTAGAAATTAGCTTGGCTCCCGGGTAGAACCAACTAGCCTGCAACATAAAACTCCAAGCTTGCAAAGAATCTCGTATTCCAACTTCCTAGATCTCGGGTTGATGTTTCAATGGACTAGCTCTAATACCATGTTGAGATGATGGATGCACAACCCCTGAAGCTTCAATAAAGGATTTTGGCCATGAAAGATAATCAACCACAAAAGAAGTGTTGCAACAATGGAATGCTGATTAAAGATTCTATTGATATGATGATTGATATGATATTGATATGATATGATTGATATGTTACAAATGAACAAGATGCCTGATTAAATAGGCAAGAGGCAAACCCTAATATGCATGAGATGTTGACATGTGTCTTGATCTAACAACATGTGACAACATGTGAACCCTAATGGTGATGATCATTAAATGATGAGATAAGTTCTAGAAGGAATCTTATCCCACAAACTAGGAAAGGGAATATTATCCCATTTATTAAATGATTTATCTAATAATGCAACCTAAGACTTAATTAATTAAATGCAAGACCTAAGTTAACTTATGCTAGTGTAATAATTAATTAATTACACCAACAGAGGGAATTCATTTCCTAGATTGGTGAAAATTGGGAACTGATTGCTAAAGCCAAGTAATGGCTTTGTTTTCCTTTTTGTTATGGTCTTGTCTGCTCTTAAACTACCAGTCCTCCGTTTGATTTGTCCCATACTGTTATTTTTTGATGGCTATGTTATGATTTTGAACTTGCTAGTCTATGGTTATTCTCTATTATAGTTTGAGTACCACGTTTTGGTTTAATATGTGGTATGCTCTTATTTTTTATTATACTTACACTAATCACTAGTACAGAAACAACAATAAACTACTAAAAAAACTACTAAAAACTGCTTATAAATGACTATAGTTGGTCATGTGACCACTAGTAGTTTATTGCCAGTCATATATAACGTGACCAGATTGATGACTAAACCATTTTTAGTCATTTATTGGTTGTTTTGATTGATTGATTTGGTAGTATATTTAGTCTTTTATTTAGTCATGCATTGCTGCGATCTGGTCACTTTTTAGTCATTTTTTCCACTGTTATATCTAGTCGTTGATTTAGTCATTGATTGTTGTAATATGGTCACTTATTTAGTCATTTTTTATTCACTGATATATTTAACTGGTCACTTATTTAGTTGTTGATTTAGTCATTGATTGCTATAATCTAGTCATTTACTTAGTCATTTTTATTCATTGATATATTTAGTCATTGATTATCATTAACTGGTCACTTATTTAGCCATTTTTATTCACTGTTCACTGATTTCTATCAATTGGTAGTATATTTAGTCAACTTAATTATTAATTGATGTCAATTATTAGTATAGTTAGTCATTTGAATTAACTAATATTTGAGGATGTAAGTGGGGTTCACCTCGTAGTGTGATGGTAAAGTCACAGGCCTTGTTGATAGGGCGTCTCAGGTTTGACTCTCCCAAATTCCAATCACACAAAGTACAATGTAGGCTCTCTGCTGGTGAAAGTCCAAGGACGAATGGCCTATGTAGTTAGTTGACCCAGTCAGTTGTGGTGTTCAGGCCACACCGGCCCTGCGGTAAGAGCTTGGAGCAGACACCAGGCGAAGGCCAAAGGTTATGGGGAAAGGAGTCTTGGGAGTGGAGCCAGCTGGAGGGAGGGAAGAATGGAGAGATAAGGAGTGTTTCGTGGAGTGATAAGGTAGTGGAACAATAAGGGGTGTTAGGAGAGATAAGGTAGATAAGGGCACAAAGAGATAAGGAGGCACAACAAAAAGAGAGGGAGGGCTACGAGAGAGATGGGAGGATGAAAGGACCAAGGAGGAAGTGGAGGGATGGAAGGAAGGAGATAGGTAGGAGGAGTGACAGAGAAAGGGTGGCCCGAAGAAGAAGAGGTAGAGAGACAAGGGGAAGGAAGGAAGAAAGGAGACATTTGCAGGAGGCAAATCAAGGAGGTGCTAATACCTCAACATGTACTCAGGGATGGGGTCCCCATTGTGACCCCACTGGTTCATAGCTCTAGTCAAAAGTGTTTACCGACAAAAAAAATATATATATTTGAGGATTTAAGCATAAAAGAAAAAAATACACATCAATCATCAATTGCACACAATAAGACATCCATTGAGAAGGAAAAATTGGTGAACTTTATTAATAAAAGAAAGGTGTTCTAATTACAACTTAGAAATAGAGTATTACAATTGTTATTTTCAATCACAAGACTAAAAATATGAGTTACAATATTGCACAAAAATGACTGCAAGAAAGAAACTTCTCCAAAAAACTTTTGCAATGATGGAAACACATGCTTGAAGCCTTTCAATGTGAGAACATGCTTCTTTCATCTCTTAAAACTTCTATAATGATGTGGGCAATCTTCCTGGAGCAAGTTGTAACGTGTAGAATCCAAGAAAGAGAGTGTTGATCGTGTCCCATATATGAAGCTCTCTCCTTCAATGCAATCAACAATAACCCATCTAGAATCTTTCCTCCTTTATATGCAACATTCCATCTGATATGAGCAACAGGGTGCTACCTTTTCTCCCATGAATGAAGTTGTGCCTCAATACAACCAAAAAAATTACTATTAGTCTCACTTCAAAAAGAATAAAAGTGCATTGTATATTGCAAGTTTATAAAATTCCAAACACAGAAGAAAGATAAATCAATTAAAAAACTGTAGCCTTGTCAATAAATGCCTTACAGAAAGTGTTCAACATAGGCTTGAAATATGCATGTTGAACCCTTGATTTTAGAACATTGTTCAAATTTTAAGAAAGGTGATATGCTTAGATTATAGAATGAAGGCTATCAACACTAACCAGACTGGAACAACATTATCAACAAAAATTTCCTGGAAACCAAGCCCAAGAATGCCATCAGACTTAATTAGACAAAAAAATTGTCAACCCTAGTTCATGTGTTGTCTGAGTAAAGACCTACACCATGGAAGAATCCATTTATACATAAATTCCAAATTAAGTTGATGAGAAAATATCTTTGATATCCAACTGGGAAGCCTTAACATCCAAAAATTACTAACCTGATGTTTCACAACAAGTTTCCCAACTATGACATCATCTTTACTTAAGCAACCGTATATTGATTCACTGCCATATTGAATCTCACATGATTCTCCTTGACAAACAAAAAATGATATATATTATTTTTTTACCAACTTCCTTAATATCCCCATGCAAGCAAACTAAAGTAAATGAGGTTGAGGGTTTGAAGTAGAGTACCATCTTCTTGGTATGTGCTTGACTTTGATGACTTGTATCTTGAATGAACTACACTGTAAAATCATTGTTAATCATTGTTACAAAAATAACCACAAAATCCTCTTTAATTAAAATAATCCTTTTAGATATTTCAGTTAATTTCTAAGCTCGAGCTAATTTCACTATCCAAACAACCATCAATCTATTTACTATATATAATTTCCCAGAATTCAGAATTTGAATGTAATGAAACTAACCATAATTACCAAAGATTTGACACCAAAATGCAATACAAAATAAATTGTTTGAAAGAATGCCTCAAAGAGATTTCATCTCATGAAATGAAATGATATGATTGTAGAGTGTGCACAAAATGGATTTTGCAAGGAAGCTCTCAAAACCTTTGAATTAATGAAGCACTCTAGAAGACTGACATTGTAAGCTTTGCTTGTGTTCTAGATGCATGCAGTCATGCAGGTTTAGTAGATGAGGGCTACACATACTTCACACGTTAGTAACCCTTATTGTATTACATATATAGTTGATCTTTAGGTGTGCATGGTTGACATTTGTGCCCGTGTTGGCTATCTTGAGGACACCTAAACATTATTATTGAGATGCCAGTTAAACCTTTGGTTCCTGTGGATCATATATGAATATAGGTTGAGTATTGCAGCAACACTATTTTTTTAGTTGGATCCTAAAACTGCTGCAACTTATGTTCTTCTCTAAAACATCCGTGCAGAAGCAGACAGGTGTGGTGAGGCTCAAATAGTAAGGAGATTGATGAAAGATAGAGGAATTAAAAAGATACTTGCATATAGTTGGATTGAAGGGCATAAAATGGTACATGCTTTTTTGTGTAGGAGATAGATCATATCCACAAACATGGGAGATCTATGCAAAATTGGAGAAATTGGCTTGGAAAATGAAGGCAACAGGGTATTTCCAGATTCAAGACTTTTACTCAATGTTGTGCAATAGAAGAAAAAAGATTCATTTATCTGCCACCATAGTGAAAAGTTAGCAATTGCATTTGGTTTGTTAAACATGGCCCCTTGTACAACTATTAGATTTGTTAAGAAATTTTGAGTATATTCTGATTTTCACACTACATCTAAATTTATCTCCAAGATTGTTGCAAGAGAAATTGTTCTAAGAGATGTGAACCATTTCCACCATTTTAAATAGGGACAATGTTCTTGTGGAGAATATTGGTGATGCTAAATGAAACAATCTAAAAAATGGGCTTGCACTATAATAATGTGCACTACATCAGATATCCAGTAATAACGAAGGGACATCCATCAAAACATAACAACATGGATTTTTTTGTCATATGTTGTAGTTACAAGTGCCCTGCTAGACATACATGAAAATGTGGAAGAAATATACACAAGGCAAGCAAATTGTTTCAAAAAAATGCCTCAAAGAAATGTGATATTTATTTGTATAGTTTAACTGTGATACCACACTGTTTTGACATGATCCTTGCGGTGATGCGGGATGTTACTGCTACATCGCACCGTTATTGCTTGGCATTCACAGTAATGCTAGATGTTACTGCTACACCGCACCATTATTGCTCGACCTTTGTAGTAATGTGGGATGTTATCGCTACACTGCACTTTGTCTTCTTGGCTCTTGCAGGGATGCAAAAGAAGTATTTGAGTTACCGCCATACCACACATTTATTGCTCGACCTTCACAGTAATGCGGGATGTTACTGCTACACCGCGCTGTGTCTTCTTGGCTCTTGCAGTATGGCGGTATTATGAAACTTGTCACAACATTCTTATGAAACTTGTCACGACCATCTACTACCTTGACACAAAAGTCTTATGAAACTTGTCAATATTTATGGGCACCTTTTAAATTACATTCAAATCTATAAGGAAACTATCCTATAGAGATGAAAGTCCCAAGAAACATGGCAATTGTTACACCAATAAATAGTTAACTAGAAACCATGAATTTTCAATGCATAATGGAGAATATATAGAGAGTTAAGTCAGTAAGCAAAAATCCTTGGAGAATTGTCATCAAAAGTATGACAATCTAAGAGTTCATAGTAGAAAATCATATACCATCAAAGAACTAACAGTCATAATAGACCTAGTGATAGCTTTTAGATTCATAAGAATAAATTCATAAGAGAATAGATGGAAGGGCAGTTGGTAGAGTAGAAGAATCAGACCTGTAGTGAGAAGCTAGGGAGAACAAAGTAATTTACAGTCAAGAGCATCATGCCAGTTTCTCAGGGGACTATATTTGGGAAAGGAGAGAACTTAGTGACAACATTACCATCAAAACAATAAGGATACTCAAACCCTACCAAAACCTAGGGTCTTTTTCATCACCTTGTAGAGATCTCAAACATGCATGAAAATATTTCACAGAGACTAAAATCATCTCTATTTTTTATGATCACAAAAATTAACAAAAAATTAGATTTACAAGTGATGAAAAGAAGTACATGGAAAGTATATTATGCTGAATTTTTAAAAAAATAAAAAAATAAACCATTAACTATCCAATACAATCTAACAAAATAAAAATATACAATGAAATATTATGATTAACAAAATGATAATTTTAACAGTTATCTTAAGGTAGACAAAAAAAACTTGTGCAAGTGAAAAATACTACTCTTAGATTATTTTGAACAAATAATATTTTCATTTACATCATTTTCAAGCAGCAGTTTTTTAGATCTGTCTAGATGTACAAAAATCAAATCAAATCTGTAACAATCTCAAAGATTCGAAGGTTTAAAAATATGATATTTTTAGATCTATTCTTGGGTGTATCCTGCAAACTTCATCATAGAAGGATGGGTCATCACCTCATTTAGACCTAGATGTGGAATTGCCTTGTTTCCTTAGAATCCAAAATAGGCCTAACAAATGCTAAAAGAAATAACCCTGTAAACATGCAAAAGGAAAAGCTAAATCAGTAGTAATTTACTAATTTTCATTCAACTTCTCTGTAATCATTTTAAGTACCTAATTCTACTGTACTTTAAAGATTTATAATATGAAGTTTAGCTATTCAAATAGCTTAAATAATTATAAGTTATAAAACTGATAAATAGGCTTTGGCAATTTTAAAAAAAAATCCACTTCTAAAATTTTAAATATCTTTACTATATCTATTTACCATTGTTAGAGAGTTGCAAACTGTGAATTGTCCTCTATCCTATAGGACTGAGAAAGGAAGAACACTGTCAAACAGTGATTGAATCATAACAAACAGTCTAGAAATAATGAAAATTATTGTCAAATGGTGACAAAGATATGTCCTCTCAGTCATTTGCATATGGTGATTGAAAACAAAGTGAGTAAGAAGTAAAAGAGCACTGGATCATAGCACTGCAAAATGGTCATGAGTTATGCAATGAACTTCACTATTCTTTTGATTACAAAACACAATGAGGAAGAAGTAAAAGAGCACTGGATCACAACACTGCAAAATGGTCATGAGTTATGCAATGAACTTCACTATTCTTTTGATCATAAAGGAGATCGAGATAATAACTGACATACTGATGTGCATAGAGAATGTTCATGGAGTGCAAACTTCCTTACAAAGCAATTACCACAACAGAGTTTGAAGTGAATTGCACTTGCTACTTTATGCTGATATGGATATGTTCTAAGTTGTAGTTAATTGTTGTAGCATAAAAGATAGGCTAAATAGTTGTTCATATACCATTGTTTCAAGTTCTAAATTGCTATACCTTATTCTAGGAGAAAATCACAAGGGGATTCTATACATAAGACACCATTAATTCAAATTCAAAATTGTTGGCTCTTTCACAATTGTTTGCTTCATTTATTTGATCTAAGATAGCCTATTGTAGAGAAGATACTCTCAAAATCACACTAAAATCCTTTATTCCGAGATGATTGTTCAGAATCTTTCCCATCATAACAATGAACAAAAGCATCAGTCACTAACCTGAACTTTGCAAGAGTTTCATCAAATTCTACTTTTCCACTCTCTTTTCCATTCTGAATTTTATTCCCAATTTCATCCATGAAGAACTTCCTCGGCTTGTAGATCCTGCTATTAGCCATAACTTTACCAAGTGTCGAGGATAGCTTCGAGTTTTTACCCAAGCAACAATTGACAAAATTCGGCCTTGCCAGATTTTTGAGACGTCAAAGATGGGAGAATAGTGAATAATACCTTGTGGAATGTGAAGTAGTGACAATAAGGTTGAAGGATCTTAAGACCCACAACCGACGAACAAATTCTTGCGACTGTAATTATGTGATCCATAACTCTATTGGTCATGCGACACAATTGTGCTATAAAAAATATAGGATGCATTCACGTGTGACCCAAGTTTAATGTGGCTATGTTGTGATAGAAATGAAGGCACTCATATGAGAAAAATTCATGTACAAATCACTCTCATCACAATTAGGTGTCAATCATCATTTGGGTGCATTCAGGTTGACTCAAGTTTAACAGGTTACGGTGTAATAATAGCATGATCCAAGAGCGATTACCTCTTTCTGCAATAAAGAGCCTATAACTCTGGTTGATATGTAGAGTGGTTGTGTTATATCAAATATGTAGTGCATTCAAGCACAACCCATGTTTAATGGGATATTCTAGAGAGTGATCAAGATTTTCTAAACCTTAAGAATGTTACTTAAAAGTGTACAACTTAAACTTCAAACCAAGTTTGTTACATACTTGAATGCAATCTTGGGTTACGAAAAACTATAATAATGTGATCTGCTAATAACCATTATGGAAAGTATTAAAGCAAGACCCATTCTATATAGGATACATTTCCCTGATTAGGTTTGCATACCTTAATGATCAAACACAAGCTTTCCACACACTCTAGGATACAATCCAAGATCATACCACAACCCTGTCAAGACAACTAATTTTATGACCCGAGATTTAAGGTTGTTTTTTAATACCAACAAAAGCATTGGTAAGACTGTGAATAGGGTACAAACCCTAGGCCTTCGTAGAAACATAAATAATAACTCTAGTGGATTAGTGAGGTTGCAATACCAGAAAGATTGAGACATTGTAGCCAATAACAAAATCTTGCAATCTAAAGATTGTAGCCAATAACAAGCACACTATGTAGCTCAGTGACATTTGTAAATGCAATCTATGGTAAGAAGAATGGCAGTCGCTTGAGGTGTGACAATCAAAAAGAGGCTAAGCAGTGACAAGATAATAAAGCTCAAACCTTGCATAGTAAAGTGGATATTTTAACATGAGTTTCCTTACCCCCTTGCTGACCTTAAGGGTTTTTCAAATGCTTTTGGTAGTGTTAGACAAGGAAAATGCAATCGGGGAATGACTGTCCAAATGAAGTAACAGTGGTAATCATAGGTTCAATGTTCCTTTTAGCCATTGTATAAAGGAGGTAGTGGATTGCATGTTTGAGCAGTGTTTTGAGACATCAAAGATGGGAGAATAGTGAGTAATACCTTGTGGACTGTGAAGTAGTGACAATAAGGTTGAAGGATCTTAAGACCCACAATACCATGAAACAATGAGTCCCATGTAGTAAGTAAGTAGGAAATCTATAGGGAATAGTTTGATTTTATAGAAGGATTCTCATGAAAGAAATCTTCAAGTGATAGTGAGTGAGTTGTTTGAGATTGCGGCTGAGGGTGCAATATCCAGTCTTAAAGGAAGTTAGCAAAGTAGTAAATGTGCAAGAAAATAAAATCGTACACAACAAACAATTGACAATGTTATCTTGCATAATGCCTTGAGTTTGAAGACAAAAATATCATTGTATCTTGATGAAAGTAGTGACCTTAATGGCCAATCGCTGGCAACCATGATTTTAAAACATGTTATTGTGCTTATGGAGGCAACATTTTAAGCAAGGCAGTGAGTGGTGGTTTGGAACAATGGCAGGTATGAAGGACTTGCTCTATATGCATACTATGCAGTCTAGCTTAAGACAACGTTCTTAGAAGAGATTGAAGGTGGATTATGGAACTCAAGGGTTACCATGATAAGGATTAAAGAAAAGATTGAGATCTATTTAAAAGCCACAGTCATGAAGATATTAAAGATGTCACATGCAAAACCCTATTAGCTAGAGTAATGAATACAATGCCAAAGAGGATAGTGTGCTAGGGAAGATTTAGGAGATCTCCACATTATCTAATCACAGGAAAATACATCATTTATTTATTTTTTAAAATTAAAAGAAATCATTCTAAACCCTATATAAGATACACTGATACTTCAAAAGCATCCGATTTATTTTTTTAAATTACAAGAAATCATTCTAAACCCTATATAGGATACATTGATTCTTCAAAAGCATATGAAGGAATTTGAGATTATGCAAATATATGTCAATTAAATACCTAGATTACAAACAATAGCGCGAACAATGTAACCCTTGTTGAGTAGAGCAGGAATGAGATAAGCAACAATGAATCCTATGCTTCCTATCATGCACATCTTCTTACCATTTTTTATCATTCTTTACTAAAACACCTCTCCATTTTGGCAGGCTACGCCTAAAAATAATGTTTCAATGAAAGTTTTAGAGTATGTTTATTAAAATGAAAACTCCATTCTGGTGGGCTACGCCTGAAAATAAGATTTCGACGAAAGTTTTAGGGTATGTTTATTGAAGTTTAAGAGTATTTTGGCGGGCTGTATTCTTGATTCCTTAAATGATTTATTGAAATGGATTGTGACTAAATAAATGAATAACTATTTAGTCATTTTTATTTGTGTGACTAAATAATTTTTAGTCAACGACCAAATTAGTCATTTATTTACTCATTTATAGCTGAGTTGCAAAAAATGAGTAGAATTTAGTCATTTTTAGTTGTGACTAAAAGTTTTAGTTACCTAGTCATTTATTTGCCAAAATCTACTAGCGAATCTTGTGGAAGCTATTACTAGTTATCTGGCCTGCGAGCCACTTATGACAACTTAATAGTAAAGTTTGTTTGCTATTTTGTTGGGTCTGGCTGGTGTTGTTTCCCCAGTCTATTTTGTCATATGTTGTTTTGGCTACTTTGTTACCACGAGATCAGTGCCCTTCCCTGCTAATATAATAAAAAACATTAGGAGGCAAAGTTGAGACGACTTTCCTAACAATATTTAATAATATTCATTTAAGTATATTGCCTTCTTATTTCAACAACTTACACTTATATAATATACATAGAAACTATAATTCAAATAATTGAATATTTTTGTTATATACATATTATGTAAGAACAATTTATCCAAATCTAAAATAATAACATTGTCAAAATATTTCTTATATCAAAATTCATAACATTATAGATATCCACTCTTTTTTAATTTCAATTATTTATTATTTTGGTATATATATTTAATTATTTAATATTTATATTAACTATTCTAAATGTATTCATAGATTATTATCATAGACACCGTTGCACATCCATAGGAATTGTCTAATATTTGAGTGGTGTTGCATAATCCAATGGTTAGGTAATTTTAGAAGTCTACAAATCATTTTAATCAACTTATTTTGTGATATTTCTATTTACTTGAATATGAGTGTATTCAAATAAATTAGAAATATATCATGACAAATACAGTGCGCTATTTGTTCAAAAAATCTTCAGTTTATCAACCTTTTCCTATATGAACAATTTATTTATTTTGCTTAATATGACTCATAATATGAACTTACAACACTTCAAAAAATTGTAAATTTTCCGAGTAATGATCAAAGGATGAAGTATTAGATATGGATAAGTATGAAGAAAGACCAGAGATTTTATAAAGATTAGAATGAAAAAATTATAGATTTTTTCATTTGTAAGGAGAGTAGAAGATGTGAAGAAATTAGTGCTCCTCTTTAAAAAAATATATTAAAATTGCTCTTGGATTTTTAGTCTCTAAAAAGGCTCACGTGTTTTG
This sequence comes from Sequoia sempervirens, assembly GCA_007258455.2. Taxonomy (NCBI): domain Eukaryota; kingdom Viridiplantae; phylum Streptophyta; class Pinopsida; order Cupressales; family Cupressaceae; genus Sequoia; species Sequoia sempervirens. Next base: position 14,872 of record VDFB02350591.1, read on the forward strand.
AACAAATGATAAATGGTATATTCATTAAAATCAATACTTATTGTTCAATAACTGGGAGACCTGTAGACTATTAATGAGGAGTTAGTTGATGGACTAAAAGTTATTACAATTTTTATTTAATGAGCATATCAATGTGCATGGCTTGGACATAGATCATAGGTTTAATTATGTTTCACTTTTTTTTAAGATAGATTATGTTTATTTAAATTAAATTCTATTTTTTATTTTGTTGTAAATCATTATTTTTTGTGTAAATCATTTTTTAATAATATAATATTTTAATTATTTTATTTTTTATAATTTTTTAATTATTATATGTTTATTTAAATATGTATTCATTTTATAAAAGGTAAAAGATCAAATGATAATTTTAGTTTATCAAAAAATTGTATAATTTGTTTTAAAAATAATAATAAGATTTGTATTATAATTTTTTTGAATTAAATTACTTTCTTGTTAAATAAATTTTCTATAGAGATCTTATATTTTTTTAGAACTTACATTATTTATTTATATTTTTTATTAAGTAAGCAAGGATTTTGAAAGGGTCTGGACTCTTGTACAATGATAAATATTAAGAAAGAACCACAACAAGACACCAAAGGACAACCAAGAGGATAAACTACAACACTACAAAAGACAAGACATTATTAAACTTTATAAAATACCAACCCAAAATTAGGGCAGTTTGAAAATTTGTTTCAAATATTTTTTCTTTACCACGACACAAGGATCCTTCTCCCTTAAAATTATTTTTGTAACAAGGAACATTCATAAGACCACAATAAAATCTCTTATCAAACCCCAAAACTTTAAAAGAAGTGTCCACCAATGTACAGTCTATAGGATATTTCTCCTTATTGTCTTCCTTGAATGCCTCCTCGATGGTAGTAATGGACTCCTAAATAGTAGTAAGTATTTTTTGGGCGATCCCACAATATTGGTTTACAATTTTTGGCCAAACTGGACATTGAACTGAATTTTTTTAACTAAATATTCACTTTTGGGCACCTATAGCGGTTAAACCATAAGGAATTTGAAGATGATGCAAACTAGTGATTTGTGACATTTTTTCTATAGATTCTAAACATATTTTTTTCAATTTTTTTTGAATCAGATTGCACTTATTTTTCTATCTCCTTCAAAAACTAGTTTTTAACAGTAAATAACATTTCTAAAGAGTGACATCATTGGCTAACACATAACTTTTTTCTATGAAGGATAATATTCTAATTTTTTCGAATTTAGATTCGTAACTACAATATCTAGTGCATGGAATTGGTTTCATAGCATTTCATTGAATATTTTTTTCTTAATTAAGTTTCAAAGTTGAACCTTTTACAATTTAGACATGATTCACTGGCTAAATTATAATTTTTTTTGTATGTATTGAAATTCAATTTTTCTTTTTTGTTGGATCAAGGATATCAATATCTAGTGCACTGATATTTTTCAATTTTTTTTGATAAACTGCTATTTTTCCACATGTGCAAAACAAAGAACTTGATTTTCGGTGAAAAACCTATGTTTAATCAAACTAAAAAATAAAATATATAATAAAACCAAAACATATTAAAATTATATTCGATGGATAGCTCGTTTTGAGGACTACCATCATCCAGTTGGGTTTGTGAAGTCTCCTCCTTTTTCATCCTCAACTCGAGCTTCAGAGGGAAAAATTCTGCTGAAATTTGGTGCAAGAGGGGGAGAAGGGCAAAAAAGGGGGGTTTGAATGAACCCAAGTTTGAGCGAACCCCCCCTTCTATTCAATTTTTCATTGTCTTCGTTATAAAAAAATACCAAAAAAGTGGGTCCCATCATTTAATAGGGTTCACTCAAACCAGGGTCCATTCGAACCCCTTTTGGGTCCATTCAAACACCCTAGTTCATGCGAACCCCTAAAAAGCAAAAAAAAATCATAGGAGCATTTTTGCAATTTCCCTTCCTCACAGGAATTGTGAACTTGTATTTGTGGGATCACCCTGTTCCTTTTTCCTCCAAATGAAATGGTTTCTTGTTGCTCAGGAAATTAGTAGTAGCATAGCCCACTTTACCACAAGAATTGAAAATAATAGGAGAGCCTTCAAAATCAATTTTTTGCATCTAATCACGTATTTTGAAGATAAGGAAATTTGAGTAGGGAATTTCTTAATTTTCTCCACAAACACACAAAATCTGGCAAGCAACAAGCGCTTCTTGAATTTGGTAATTGAATTAGTAGCACAATATTGCCCAAAAGAACTAGGAATAATCATAGAAATATTTTCATCCTAGTAGTCCAACGACAATCTTAGCAAATGAACCCAAATAGGAAACTTGAAGATGGTATCATTCATTGGGTTGAAGCCCATAAATCAATTTTTAAGACAAAGATCATTCTTCCCTAGAAACCAAGGGCCATCAAGAAGAATCCTTGAACAATCATTCAGATTGGAAAAGGAAAAAAAATATTCAACATAGCAATTATCTCAATCTGGTCTCTTAGTTTCCAATTTTGAAGTGTCCATCTTCTAACAGTGTCAATGTTGGGATGATTACCACAAAATATCCCAATAAGAAAATTCCTAGGCCAAGCAAATGAATCACCAACAAGAACATCAAAAATATCAATTTGAATTTTCCCTTCCATTTCAAGCTTAGTAGAAACCCTAAGGCATTCACCCTAACCAAAACTTCTAGCAATGACATCACAAGCATATAATTATTGGCTAGGGTATTTATCCTTGCCAAAACACCCAAAAACCATATCACAAGAACCTGATTATTAGCTTGGAACATCATAATCCATCAACACACAAGCCTCCATATCATAAAGTTTCTCCAAATCATTTGCAACCAAAATTCCTATCACAACTAAAGAGAAAAAGTCATTGATATGCTCATGCAACCTTGAAAAGAGATGAATTAGAAAAGCAATTGATTTGTGTAATGAATTAATCTAAATGAATGATTACAATGAATAATAATCCTTATAAAAAGAAAAAAGTAAACCCTAGATGATGGTTTGATTAGATTGAGACATGTGTCATCATCTCATGCAACGAGACAACTTAACCTATTAATAGCCTAATATAATAATATTAATAAGCACTCCTAAGTTTAACTTAAGTAATTAAAGTAATAAGGGACCTAATAATTAATTATCAAGTGATGTCTTAATTACTCCAACACCCCCCTTTAAGATCAACTTAGGGAGAAGCTTAAACACCTTGATGAATAATGCAATGATGGATGCATGGATGGGTCTTGACTACAAGGCTTGATGGGGTATTCATGTACAAACAAATGAATCTCTCATAACCATAGAAAAGGAGAAAACCACATGGGAAAAAAATCCTCTCTAAAAGAGAAAATGAAATGATTGCACCAATGAAAGAAGGATAGAAGGAGGATTCAATGTGACCCCCTAAGGACTGCTTCTGTCATACAAGTACAATAGATTTCCCCTAGGTAGGAGAAAGAAAAAGGGATATGAATCCCCTCATAAAGAAAGAGCTCCTATTCTAATGATGAACGCATGAAGAAAAAACACAATCCACTTCCTACAAACAACATTTCTCCCCTTAGGAAGAAATAGATCCACTGGTGATTGGAGAAACCAATCCAAAAAGATACGTGAATCAGGAATCCAAATCCAAATGATGTGTACCTCTGATAAGTGCTCAAGTTCCCACATATTAGAAAGAGATGATGTCAATCCAAAAACTAGTGAAGACTGATGTAGAACAAACTGCAAAGGAGATGAAGATGGTGGGCCAACAATGATGATGTGGTTGTCAACAAAGAGGAGATGAATTTCCTCAAATTAATCCTCTAAATCTACAATCTAAGACTCTACAAACAAGGATAATATATGTTTGCAAGATACAAATCTTAAGTAGCTATGTCTAAAAGATGATGGATATCTTGCTAAACTGAATCAATAGGGTCCAAGGATGTAGTGATACCAAGCTAATCAAGAACAACATAATATGATGATATAGTCTTGATCTAAAGAGTGGGAACATGAAGACAAGTCTCTGAACCATCAGAACATGCAAGACCTGTGATATACTCAAGCTCCTCTAAAGTATCATCATCAAAGGGTATGGAATCTACATCTGCAAGAGGAATGAGACAATCTACAATATGATCCTCTGGTTATTGAGAGATATGAGGGTCTCCATGGATATCCCAAAGTGTGTAGAGACTATCAATGTCCTTGATACAACACACATAGTGTCATGATCAACACTAGAACAAATCCCTCCTACAATACGATCACTAATAATACCCCATGTTGAATAACTCCTTGGTGTGTTTGGTGTAGCTATGAGTTCATAAAGATAAGGAAAAATATCAATCCACCTGAGATGTGTCAAGATGTTGTTTCGCCAAGGCTCATAGTTATCCTTTGTTAAGATGACTACAAAAGGATGAATAGAAAAACCCATTATACTTCCTCAAATGAAAAAATCAAAGACTAACAATCTCAGTACATTTAAATTAGATCAAATGAAGTCATCTTGCATAAACAAATCCTTTCAGGGTACCAAGATGTCCAAGTTATTAATAGAAATGTGAAATCACAAAAATATGAATAAAATCTACTTGGGGAATATTCTGGAAAAAGTTCATATATGGATCTGAATAGCTCTAAAATACCTTCCAACACACTGGAATCATAAAAATTGAAGATGAAACAAAGAAAAATATCTAATGTGTAAACCTAGGATTCAAGCTTCTTGTTGTTTTTCTTATGTTTCATTAAGATGGAGATCACAAGGTGTTTAGATTAACTTTCAACCATGAAGGTGAGTCAATTAGACCTGGATCTACATCTTTTAGGGTCTTGGAATGGATTGGAATTGATTTTCTATGATTAACCTAATTAGACTATATAACTTAATCTGCAAAATGCAATAATTCGATAATTAACAAATTGAAACATTAACTTGCAAGCAAATTTAAGAAGTGTAGAGGACTATGTACCTATCTTGAAAAGTTGGTTCTCATCATTGTAGAGGGATAAATTCACCCTAGGGTTTATGGTTCTTTGTATATCTTTCCATCTTTGTGTTGAGGTCCTTTGATGATAGATTTCAACTTCTAATTCCCAGTTGTAAAGTTGTTGGAACACCATCAAATAATTATGTTGTTTTGTGAGTTAACAAGGTGTAGGGCTTTAATGGAAACAATGAAAATTTTGTCTTCAAGCTTCTTTCAATCCTCTTCAAACCTAAATCTGCACATTCACAAAGAGAAGAGATGGTGTACCATTTAGGGGCTTGCCTTAGTCAAACCTCGTGTTAGTGTTTCCACTTTCACAAGGGAAATAATGATAAAATGATAATGGATAGGAAGGAATGATGAAATCACAAAGTGTTGCAACTTACCACCCTTCAATGGCTTCCTTGAAGGACTAAAGTCATGCATATCACTTCAAGGTCTTAGATCTTGCTTGATTTGCTTGAATGCTTTGGAGACCTACAAAAGTGTTAGCCTTCACAAAACAATGATAACATGAACACACATAGGATTTGACAAAATTTTAGGATCTTGAATTGTTGCAATAAAGATCTAAAATGTTGCTCTTGACTTTCTTGATAGTGCTCTTGATCATAAGTTCACCAATAGTTTTCTAGATGATTTTCAAATGATGCAATAACTAGGTATTTATAGGCATTTCTCTAATTTCCCAAAAATTAAATTCCAATATCCAACATTTGCAACTTGAATTTTGAATTTTAAAATTTTGACACCGTCCTATCCAAAATTGGTCCCCGATAAAATAGGGGGACCCTATTTTCTAGGACATTAAGTGTTAGGGGAAAAATATCAATTAGATGTATTTGTTCAATGCTTGCAATTTCTCAGAAAGTGGTACAAATGGGCTAAGAATGCATAATTAGGAAATTAGGGATCCAATTAGGCCCAATAATTTAGGGTGAGAAAAACCTAGTGTGAAATCGTCAAGGGTGACAATTTTCGACGCTACAAGAGATACAAGTGAAAATTTGTGAGCTTGAAAGCAAAAAATGAAGATCTAACTGACTAAGCATAATATGAACCAAAATCAAAATCTAATGATGAGACCTACACCACTAGAAAGTGCTTTGAACTAGCTTTCTGACGATATCTCTTTTTCCCAATTTCAACACCGTATGCCCAAGTTATGAATTTTTGAAAAACATAAATTTAGTCAGCCAATAATAAGCAAACATGACCCTTCTAATTTGATTTCTTAAAAATTTACTTATTGCATGCAAAAATTAGTGAATACCCACAAAATATTTTGATGCTGCCAACTAAACCCATAAAGCATTTTTAATTCAAAAAAAAGCAAAACATATGATTTGGTAAAAAATATAAAATTCACCTATAAGTAAAATGTCCACGATGTGTTATTTTGACAACACTTTTTGCAAAATTTACTCGCTATCAGAAAAAATATAATAGATACCCAGATGGTTTTTTTATTGTGAACAAAATTCAAAAAGTATTTTTCTCAAAAATACACCAAACAAAAGATATTGGTCAAAATTTCATCTCTTAGAATTTGGATAGGAAATCACATATTTGGAGATCTAATACCAAGTTGGAGTTGATAGTGAATCCCACAACTCCCAAAAATTTCCTTCAATCAAAACGCCTATCACTTCTGAAGAGAAAAAGACATTGATATCCTCATGCAACCTTGAGAAGAGATGATCCGTAAAAGCAATTGATTTGTGCAATTAATTAATTTGAATGAATGATTACAATGAATAAGAATCCTTATAAAAGGAAAAATCAAACCCTAAATGAGGGTTTGATTAGGCTAAGACATGTGTCATCATTTTATGCAATGAGACAACTTAACCTATGAATAGTCCAATCTAATAATAAGAAACACTCTTAAGTTTAGCTTAAGTAATTGAAGTAATAAGGGACCTAATAATTAATTATCAAGTGATGTCCTAATTACTCCAACACACACAAGCCTCCAAATCATAAAGTTCCTTCAAAATAGGAACAATAATAGGATATGAAGGAACATGAAATTCAAGAATAGGAACAACAAGAAAGCCTTTTCGTAGACCTAAAAATAGAACACCATTTTGGTCTTCCCATCGACCTCACACCCTTGCACCTTTAGACGTGCCTCAAGAAGTATGGAAAGGATAATTTCATCCTCCTCATATACCCATTATGTCCCCAAACTTCCTCCTCAAAAAAAATAACATCAAAATCATCTTCCTCAACAAAAACCACATCAAATATGCCATTGTATGAACAAGAATTCATTCTCATTGCAAGGATTTGTGCCTTCGCCAACTGCAATTTAGCAGCAACATATTTTTCATTTTCCACAACCAGTTCATGCACCCAAATGTTGTCATCAGAAATTGGATCACCATCGTTTGTATCTTCAGAGTTTCCTTCACCTCTACAAGATGAATATTTTTCCTTCATTGCATTAGGGTTTGGGGTGTTGTCTTGCATTTGCCATTGTTTCAATCCTTCTTAGAACTTAAATTTTTTCATTATAAAAAGTTTATAATTTTCTAGTATAAAAATATTTTAGTGAATTTAATTATTATAAAAAGTGTACTTAATCCCTTGAAACTTAACATGTCTACAATCCAAGGTGTTAGACAATAGAAAATAGTAGAAGAATTCCATGATATATTTAGATATTCCCTCTAATTAGACCATTACTATTGTTTTATATTTTTGTACAGGATTTACATTATACAAGAATTGAGCATAAGTATTGTTATAAAGTTTTATTAAGCATTTTTATAAAGTCATTTTAGAGAATTTATAATGTTTATATATAAGGGTTCTTTAAAGATTTAAATATTATGAAAATTGAATTTAGAGGGGTTATTGATTCTACTTTATCTTTGAACTCCATATATCTATGGTCGAAATGTAAGATTGTGAAAAGCATAAAAAATCTTGTTAATGACTCAACATACCCCCCTCTAATTGGACCATGAACCATAGTAAATTTTTTTTAGGTCATCCATAATAAGAACCTTGGCTTTCATGAAGGTTGTTTTGCAACACATCAAAAGATCATGCCTCTAAAATGTTATGAGATTCAAGTAGAGCCTCGCCTTTGTTTTCTGATAAGCTCATATTAATAATCTTCCCACCAAGAAGGCTAACAAGATCCTCAAAGTCAAGCAATGACCAACCAACTAAATTAGTAGTTATTTGTTGGTGATATATATTATCTTATATCGATATTTTGTTTTTGTTTCATCGTGTTTATTATCTTGATTTGATAATTTGCACAATCATTTTTTCATTATTTGTTTCTCTTAATATTTGTCCTTTTGCGTTCACAAGGTTGACAATAATGAAACCCAGCCTTACTACCTAAATTTTTAAATATGGCATCCCATGCACCATTAGGTTGTTTAGTATATATTTTATTACACATAATCTAAAATTAGCATTGCTCATTTGTGTATCCATTCAATATAATTCATATGGATCTCCCAACTCCCATGGCTTGTCACTCACCTCCCGTTCAACAAAAAATCTATATTTTTCCTTACGAGTAATCAATGTGCAAAGCCATATAGTATCTATCTCATTCATCTACATTATGGTGTGGATATTAGTTTACCTCATGACCAATCAAGACATTGGTTAAAAACGATAAAAGAAATGGCCACTTAGAGAGAATAGCCATCATGGCAATCCAAGTATTATTGGAACTCCTAAAAGATAAAACATCCTACAAAAAAACATAATATGGCATTAGATAAATTCCCTTTGCTTATAATCAAGAAAATGTTAACATGTGATTAAACCATATCAATAATAATTATAAGGCGGTATTATAAGACACTCAACAAAGTCGTGTCAATTGAAAACAATGTTCTTATGAAACACTTAGTAAAACCTATGCCAATTGTAAACAAGGTTCAAGATGAAAACATAAAGGGATAGATTTCCTAAACATCAACATTTCCCCCTGTAGAAACAAATGTTTTGAATTCATTGGGGTATTTTCAAAATCATCACCTTGTTGAAAGATGTGATTTCATAATGCATTTTTTTGGCATTTTAATTTTTAATTTCTCTTCATTTTTCTTAATCTTTTCAACTTCTAATGGATTTTTCTAGCTTGTAAAATTATAAACATACATTGTACAGGTTGAATGGATCATCTAGGATGTGTGTTATGCATAAGAAAGTGTTGTAGTAAGAGATTTTGATGATAGTTCTCTAAGTTTTGACAATGTCATAAGGTCAAAGGTAGGGAAGAGATATAAGAGTGTTTTTAGATGTTTTTTGAGGTAAGAAGAATAGTAGTGTATATGATCTATTTACAATCTTGTGTCTTACACATCTTGTATTTATCATTGTGAAGTACTTAAGTATTTGCTCGCCCTTTAGCTAGATTTTTCACCTAAAATGGATTTCTTTAGGGTCAATAAGTCATCCTACATGGTGTTTTATTCTCTTTATGCTTCACTTCCTTGCTTTTTATATGTTTAACAAGTTTTAATCATGTATTCTCTCAATTAACTAAGATTTATATCCATTGTTAACAAACAAGCATGATGGTTACCCTCCTAGTTTACAAATCAATGGGCATCAAAGAAAGTTCATTCCTTCGAGAGGTATCTTGTGAGTGTTTTGCAAGTTCATGCCCACAACTAAGTCAATTGGAAAGAAAAAATTATCTTTACAAAGACATTGAATCCTACAAGTTAAAAAAGGAATTGAGAATCATGGAAGATGAAAGAGAATACGTAGATGTTGAAGCAAGATTTTGTAGGGTGGAGAATGCCATATCAAGCTTATCTCAATCAATGGAGACCATGAAAGAAATAGAGATCTCCATGGAAAGATTGGATAGTAACAAGCACAAATCAAATGGAGGAGACTTCATAAGATGGTAGGAGTCTTCCAAGCAAGCCTCTATTAAAGGCAAATGTCAAGATTAAGATACAAGTATTGGAAGGTGATGTTGATGTGGAGAAGCTTGACAATTGGATCACACAACTTAAGGTATATTTTAGTATGCATATGCTCACTTTAGATTAAAAGATCACATTTGCTAGACTAAGGTTGGAAAACCCTACTTTGAAAGTTTGGTGAAAAGAATTTTGTAAGTCCTTGGGAGAATTTAAAATAATAAATTAGTAAGTAATTCTATCTAATATGACATAAGGAAGAAAAGAGTATGTGATGGCAATTTCTTAAGCAAAAATATCATAAAAGAGTACAAGAATACACTAATGAATTATGTAGAAGGGCTACATATACGGATAAAGATGTGCTAGAATAAGTACTAAAGAAGTTTATAGGAGGTCTTCATAATCATTTTTATAGGCCTATATCACTTTCTAAACTAGTTGACAAAGATGAAGCATCTCATATGCACACTATCTTAAGATGGATGATCGTTCTTTCTCTTCCAAGTCTAATGAAGTTAATGCCAATAAAAAGGTTTAAAAGGTGAGGAAGATCGTGAAGAGTTATCTTGTTAAAAGCTACATCCAAAAAAGAACCAACATAAGAACTATAAACAGAATGTTAATGTCTCACTTTAAAATAAGGTGATAAAAGAGATTAGATGTATTTCTAAGATTGATTCTAAGCTTTTTTTAACCATTAAAAGGGTTGGTTTGATGAATAGAAAAGCATTGTTTAACATTAAGATGTGCATCAATGGTGTTCAAATTGATGCTTTATTTGATTCATACACAAACTAATTTAATTGCACAAAATTTGGTACATAAACTTGGTTTGAAACTTTTTCAAAACCCCAAGCCAAATTGTTTGGATTGGAAAGTGGGTGCACAAATCTTTATTGATAAGTAATATAAATTGAGGTTTGCTTTTAGTTCTAAATATATTAATGAAATTGTGATAATTGCTCATGTGCATACATGTGTAGTTGTCTTAGACAACCCTCTATTTGTATCATTAAAAGGCAATTTTCTATAGGAGAAGGAACAATTGAGTGACATCTTTTATGTTGTATACTTTTCATGGCAAGAGACAATCTTCTAAGGTCCTAAATCATCGTGGAAAAGAAGTGACAACACAATAGTTCTTCCCTTGGAGAAAACCAATAAACAAATTTCCCCTTATTCAAACAACACACTTGCATGTCACACAAATAGTTGGAGCCAAATATGTATCAAGTTGTGGCTTAAGCTTGTTTTATTGTGCAAGGCAAGGTAGCACTTCTGTCATCAATTGAGGGGTTTTTCCACCTTCATATATTAAGTCTCCAAGCTAAGGTAGCACTTGTGTCATCAATTGAGGGGTTCTTCCACCTTCATATTTGTCTCCAAGCTAAGGTAGCACTTGTGTCATCAATTGAGGGGTTCTTCCACCTTCATATTTGTCTCCAAGCTAATGTAGCACTTGTGTCATCAATTGAGGGGTTCTTTCACCTTCATATATTAAGTCTCCAAGTTGAGGTAGCACTTGTGTAATCCATTGAGGGGTTCTTCCACCTTCATATTTAAGTCTCCAAGCTAAGGTAGCACTTGCATCATCAATTGAGGGGTTCTTCCACCCTCATATATTAAGTCTCAAAGCTTTTGGGGACCAAAAGCTTTATATTGAGGAGGCAAGATCTACTGTATACCTTACGATAAAGAGAGGACTTGTATTGTAGATCCAAATTAAGCTTTTAATCAAACAAAACCTAAATAATGCATATATAATTTTAAAAAATGCAAAAATTATGACTTTCAAAAGATGGAGGGCTCTTAGAAGAGGAATTTTTCAAAATTTCCAATTTTTAAATTCACCAAGGTAGTTTCAAATTTGTCGAGATATTAACTAATTCACCAAAGCATTTTCTAAAACTTCATTCCATTGAAAGAGGAGATTTCATCATGCGTATTTATGGCATCGAACGATGTTTCAGTTTTCAGTTTCTCTTCATTTTTCTGTCTTCTCAACTTCTAGAGGATTTCTATGGCTTGTAAAACTATGTATAGACATTGCAAAGGGTCGAATGGTTCATCTTAAATGCATTTTATGCATAGTTGAAAACTGTGTTAGGAGATTTTGTTGGCAGTTATCTGAATTTTGGCACCATCACAAAGGCAGAGGCAAAGAAAATATGTAAGAATTATTTTTGGGGTTGTTTGAACTCAGTCTATTAATGTACTTTGTTTACGAGCCTACACGGCCAACACCTCTTATATTTTTTATTTTTGCGAAATTAATTAAGTGGTTGGTCATCTTCTAGCTGGAGTTTTCACCCGAAGTGGGTTTCTCCGGAGTATAGGAGGCCTTCTTATCATTTTATCCTTTATATGCTTAACAAGTGTCAATCGTGTATGTTCCCAATTAACTAAGATTTATATCCATTGTTGGCGAACAAACATGAAAAAATTATACCCAACCTGTTAACAGATCATGTTCTCAATAAAAAATTATTGAAAAAAGAATGAGCTCCATAGGCAGAGGAAAATTCATAAATGATTCAATACACGGTCCGTGAGGAATATCCTCCCCATTTACAGATCATCCTCTCAATAAAAATTTATAAAAAGACGAAAAAATAGTTCCATAAGCAGCGGTAAATTCATCTAGGATATAAATTATAATACCGTGGTGAGAAACCCCCATTACTCACAATGTCGTGACAATATTTGATTGTTTATTTGCATAAACACAACAATCACTCTCAAATTCAAGTCACAACCATAGGAATCTATAGAATCATAACGCACATTCCAATATAACTAGCAAACAATAGTATTATAGAATAAGATGCATGATTCCTACACTGGTAAACATATCCTGCAAGCAAGTAAGCTCATTTAGATTTCAATACAATAACAAATAGGTTATGCAAAATCATAATGTGCGACGTACAATCCAATATTCCAAAACCAATACCAGTCCCAGGAGCAGGCATATTCACTTAGATATCAACATACTTGTGGGAGTTATGGTTGTACTTGCATGGGTATAAAGTTTATAAGAGCAAATTTCAGAATGTAAACTTACAATACTGAAGCAATGCGTTTAACATGCAAATATCCTAGTTTACAGTTTCCAAAATTCCATCTAGAACCCTGCTAGTCCTATGCTTACATTTTAAAAGGAACCTTCACTTGCATATGTTAACAAAATTTTACTTAATTTGCAGTTTATTCCTCATGAGTGATAACAATGGACCATATTTTAACTCTCTAGTTCTGCTTTCATGATAAAAAAAACACCAAAAAACTACGTTTGAAATAAGATACCAGCTGAGAAATTTCGTAGCCTTTAAAATCTTACAAAGAATCTGCATGATGAAATGTTTTCATTAGTGGAAAATGTTGCCGAAATCAAAATAGACTGAATTTATGTTCTGCATGCTAATTATTGAGAGTTTGTTATAAAACAGCCATTGTCCATCAAATGCAAGTAAAACATTTTTAATAAAAGCCTTGGTTTCTTTAATCAGGTGCCAACCTTTACCTGCAGCAAACATGGATGCAAATATTTATTGCTTCCAAGGAAATTAATTGATCGTGCATTTGTGTTAAGTACACAGTGTACACACAACTTTGAACACTTGGATGTAACTAGGAGTCAAAATGTATTAAGCATGCAAATCTGACAAAACTTTGTTTGGAGCAGGTGAATCGAAGATGGCATCAGTATTATAAAGCCGTGTTGTTAAGCCAACATGACAAAATCCTCCAAATACTGTTTACCCTTGTCAAAAACAATACATATTTGAAAGTATTCTACCGCCTTTTCTTGCTAGACTTTGAAGAATTCGACTTTGATGGGGATACAACTATGTATACAAACAGCCCCACAATTGAGAGTACAGATGTAACTGGTCCATACTTGGCTGCTAATTTCTGCAGGAACACGATTTGATCAAATAAAAAATTAACTCAATCTGTATGTGCAAACCAAGAGCCACAAATTAAATATAATTGAAATATTGTTAAAACAAGCTTACCTTTGCCTGAAATGAGTTGAAAGAGCCGCCAGACAAAAGACAAAAAAAAATAGGTAAAAAAATGTTCTCAAAATATTCTTTACTGAACTATGAAATCTACAAATAAAATTCAGCTTCCCAAAAAGACTTGTAAAGCAAAAAGCAATAGGTAAAGCCCCCAATTGATTTTCCAAAAACTAAAAACTTCATTGAAGCCACTTACCCATTCATACTTCTTTTCTGGTGGTCTTTCTGCAAGGATGTCAAGAGGTTCAATAGGAGTTGAATAAGCTTCCTGCAAATTATGGGAAATTGTTCATAAATATTGTCAAAAGCAAAAACATGACAGCAAATAATTACGCCACAACACAAAGTATAAATGAAAAAAATAGTACCCATGATCCTGATCAACAAACCTGCAGAGCAGACTTAGCTGCAACACGATATTTCACAACTGCAGGTCTACCATAGAAAAGCCCTTTGACTTTTGATTCCAGAACGAATGAGTGAGAAACAGAAGCACCACTGCAACCAACCCACCATTAATTAGGGTTATGTTTTGCATAAATCATTTTCAGTGTATTATATTTAAATTTTATGACTATCAGCAAATAATACACTTACACATCAAGCTTATCCCATGAAGCTGAAGTGTTCCCGCTTACAAGACTGAACATGTCACTAGGCCAGCTATCATCATTGAGACTGATGTCATAAGCTGTACTGAAATTAAATAACAATTCTGCTGATTAGTGACTCGTTTCCAAAAATATCAAGACGTATTACTTTGCTAACAAATGAAATAAGAGAAACATGGAGATCAAGTCATCTTTAAAAAAAACACTTGCTACAAAATGGCAGAACTTATTAACTATTGCTAACAAAAGTGTGCTCTGTTCTATATTCAAAACTACAATGAAACACACTATAGTGAAATGTGAGTCTCTGTTCAAGCAGAACAGATTGATTTGTTTATGTCATATAAACCTAATAATTCACAAATTCTATGGTTGTTTTCTATGTCTGGATACATGCATTTTTTTCTATTCCATTTTATCCAAGGGTATCCAATTGTTGCAAATTAAATAGTTAACAAGTTCTATGGTTGTCTTCTATGACCTGATTCATTTTATCCAGGGGCAGATCCAAGTGTTGCAAATTGAATTAGTTACAGAAACTCATATCCTCTAAACATATTTCATTCTCTCTCAAACTTGCCTAAGAGAAACCACACAGGAAAGAGATATCATCAAAACATAACTGAAAATAGAAGCAAAAGAAAGGAATTGCATGCACTGGAATTATGGATCCATTCAGTAAGAGGAGAAAAAATATCAAATAGATTGTCACAAAAATTAGAAAATTCAAATTAAAAGCAAAGTTCTTCAGAGATTTCAGTTCAATTAAATACTTTGTCATCCACAGTTTTGGTTTAGAAAATATCCCTGAAAGCAAGAAGTTGGTACCTGGATTTTTTTTCTAGAAAAGCTATGTGTCTAGGTATTTCTTGTTAACAAATCTTATAATTGTTATTTGGGAACGCATGTATGGCAGACAACAGGTTTGCCTTTGCAAATTATCTGTTAAAGATAGTTAAAAAAGTCTCCACAGCTTTCACACAGTAAATCGATCGAAATGAGAATAAAACACATCTCCTTATCTCCACTATATAATAATATTGGACAACCACATATATTTGCAGCCGAGGTTAATGAAATCATAACCACAACATTCAAACAGACCTTGGAGATTTTATTTCAAAATTTAAACACTCATAGAAAACGACTGTTAGACAAATATACACAACCTTATTAGATCTTATAGACCAAGTTCAACATAAAGAATGTGAAATGTAATTTTTCTTTCAATTTTGTAGTTAATTATCTCTTTCATATATTTACGATTTGTTACTTGTTTTCAGGGAACTTAATATCAATCACTAGTGAAGAGTGGCAGGATACAGGGATAGGGAAAGTTGACATAACAAGGACAACACAAAGAAGGAGAATAATGTGGGTAGCTCAGCTAGCAACAAATTAATTTGCCTATACTTTGATAGGTCCTAAAGAACAATTTGTTCTAAGGGATGCTAAAATTTGACAGAACAAGAACAACACAAAGAAGTAGAATAATTTTTCAATCTGAATAGTGCAAAGTTGAAGTCCAACCTCTGCAACTGTGTAGGGAAGATTTTTGTTGTTGCAAGGAACAAAGCCAAAGTTGCTACATCTTTACTGCCAATCTATGGGGCAATTATCTATGAATAGGGTTGTGTTCTGCAGTTATCTGGACATTTTATTCTCATTGTTTTCAAAAGTTATTTAAGTTCTCCTGGTCCGAGTCACCTGGGAGTGCTTAAGACTTTATTTTCAATCTGAATTGTGCAAAGTTCAAGTCCAACCTCTACAATTGTGTAGGGAAGATTTTTGTTGTTGCAGTGAACAAAGCCAAAGTTGCTATATTTTTACTGCCAATCTATGGGGCAATTATCTATGAATAGGGTTGACTTCTGCAGTTAGCTGGACATTTAATTTTCTTTGTTTTCAAAAGTTATTGAAGTTCTCCTGGTCTGAGTCACCTGGGAGTGTTTAAGAGTTCATTTTCAATCTGAATGGTGCAAAGTTCAAGTCCAACCTCTGCAACTGTGTAGGGAAGATTTTTGTTACTGCAGGGAACAAGGCCAAAGTTGCTATATCTTTACTGCCAATCTATGGGATGATTATCTATGAATACAGTTGACTTCCGCAGTTATCTGAACATTTTATTTTTAGTGTTTTTCAAAGGTTATTTAAATTCTCCTGGTCCGAGTCACCTGGGAGTGAGTTTATTAATTATACTCCTTTTGGCTTTTTTTTTATCCAGAAAAAAGCTCTCCTACAAAAATCTCGTCATACTTATAATGAGGAATAAAGTTCTATAATCTGACTCCAAACCAGTAAACAACACTTCCCAATAATTGAAGGAAATTTTAGAAGACTCAGTTACCCACTTAAACAATGGATCTCACTCCAGTGCAATCTGCCCCTTGATGACCATGGCAAAGTGTCATAAGCTTTGCAACCTTTCAAATTTTGTGTGATAAAGCGCTTCCATGTAACCTTTCTTTTCATCCCTTGGTCTTTCAAAGGGTTGTCTTAGATTTATCTTCCAATCTTCGAAAAATATTTGAGATTTCAGCAACATTGGCTTCTTCACTTCTCCAAGAATTCCCAAAGCTAGAGTTAACTTGCCAAATATCTCATTAAAGACAGTTAACTTTACCGAGTCATTCATATTAGGTGAGCTCATATAGCCACAATATTTAAACAAATTTGAATCTCTCTCCAGCTGTATAGGTAACAACATTTTAGACACAAATGTCATTTGTTGCCCATACAATTTCTTCTAATAGGAGAAGTTGGAGACAAATATTGCTCTTTGATTTGCCTTGGAGCTACCATAAATCGTCAGAGCTCAAGGGCAACATTCCTAGTTTATGCCACTTAATATTTTCATAAGGATGTTAAAAATTTTCAAATACTCAAAACACTATCCAATTATGGTGTTATGCAATATACTTAGCTACTTTCACTGCAGAATGTAATAACTTTTCCCTAACTTTTTGAGAAGCCAGCAGCTACCAGGATTCCTCCATCCTCCTTTTTTCATTCTAGACGTGGTGAAACCATTATTATTTGGACTAGGGATCACCCCTCATACAAAGTCCATGAGATTCACACATACATATATTACCTGCTTCCACTCTACTAATGGGGATCACTGACCATTGATGTATGCGAGTTTTAGGGAAATGTTCTTTGGACGCCACATGATCACCCAGCCAGGCCTACTTAGTCCAGTAGTCCAGGCCATTCAGTTATTAGCACTGATCAGATCTTATATTTGACCATTTTATGAAGGTTAACAAGGTTGCCAATTCTTCATCACAGTTTGAGCAACCCCTACTAGTTAGTTAGAATCTTTTATTGTTGTGCTTGTAGCTTTTTGTTTGTAGCCTCTGTTATTTTGGACATTCAACTCCCACTACTATGGTTATCATTGTCTTCGTTTATTACTAAAATTCTTTCTAAGAGGAAGCTTCTCTTTGTTAGCATAGTAGAAGAATGAATCTTCCCTATTTCTTATTTCGAAGTCCCTTGAATGTATGGGAAAATTCGAATCCCAAAGTCAATGCTTCCGTTGATTAACCATTTTGCTTGTGATGCATTGACCATGGAAATCTGACTTTCCCACATAGGAGTTCAATGTGAATGCTTTGCCATTCAACATGATTCTATACTGATTTCTCCTTCTAAAGTATATGGCATCACTCACATACAAGTATGGACTTCCAAATATGATTCTGCATTCATCAAGAGGACTTATATCAACAAGAATTTCATCCTTAAAAACAGCACTTAAACAAAAGACAACTTACATTACTTCTTGATTGAAATGTCAACTCCTTGTTTCAACCAACCAAGAGAGTATGGTTGTGGACGATCCATGATCTGGAATCCAGGCTCTCCAATGAGGTTTTAAGAAATCAAAGCGGGCTGCAAGCATGTGTCAAAAAATGCATCAAGCTTCTTATCCTCAATTTTGATTCTGATGTGGAAAAACTTGGTGAGTTCTTCCTCCAAGGAACTTTCTCCTTCCACAAATCAAGGCATGTCACAACTTCTCATCCACATTAGAGTCACAATTTATCTCCTTCCCCTTGCTCACAAAGGTAGCATTTTGGTCATTCTTTTTCTTCCTCCATGAGGGTGCCAATGCACGTTGTAGTTTCCAACATCTTTCATCCAAATGACCATCTCAACACAATGTGAACAATGAAGCTTGCCTTTCCCTTTATCTTGTCCTTTTGTCAGACCAATGTATTGCCATTTTTCTTGTTTTTGCTCTTATTTTTATCCTTGTTCTTGCTTCCACCTTGTCGGTGTTCCTTATCCTTTTGCTTTTGCTTGAAAGAAGAGATTTTCTTCATGACTTACTCGAGATAGTGTGCTTGAGCACACACTTCATCTATGTCCTAGGGTTTTGACATTAAAACAGGTCTCTTGAGTGAGTCCAAACAACATGCCTATGTATTTCATCAAGAACTCCTTGTCCATGACATCCTTCCCCAATTGCATTGCTCTTTTCTAGATCTCACTAGTGTACTTCTAAACATTATGCCCCTTTCCTTTGATGGAAATAGTACAACTACATAACCCTTTCTTCCTCATGACAAATTGGATATAATTGTTTTTTCGGCAGACCTTTAAAGTCCTCTAATTTAAAAATTGACAGAACTTTTTGAAATTCCAAGGTTAAGGCATACAAATCGAGTCTTTCAAAGGATATTTGTTGATGAGGAGTTAGTTTGTGAAGGCTGGAGTAGAGCTCCATCTGAAAAATCCATTAATCAAGTTTCTCAGTGTTGTTTTTGCCATCAAACAGTTGTAAGTCTATTTTTGACTCAGATTTGAAGAAGCCTCTAGGAGATGTTTCGCCTTGCTTTGATTTGTCCTCCAGTTCCTTCTCTTCTTCATGAACCTTTTCATACCTAGCTTCTTAGTCAAGGCCTAAATGATTCTCTTAAGTCTATCATCTTTTTGAGCTAGATATTCCTGCAACATCATCTTCAAGTCTTTTGAAACACATTCCCCCATCTTTTCCCTCTCTTGCCATCAACCTAGT